>UYYA01004172.1:0-155156 GCA_900624975.1 Angiostrongylus costaricensis | reverse complement strand
TTAAGTTGAGAGATAACTGATGGTTTCAAACCAGCAGCCCTTGCCATTTTGGCCCATTCGTGGTTTAGTTTTCGGTATTTACTTTTGAATTCCTCCTCAGATAATGGGCGATAAAGCGAAGCATCCTCAAGATGCTTTTTCGTTATCTCCGCATCTAACTGATGAGGAATTACGACAAACTCTCCACCGTTATCACTAACGGAAAGTCTTATGGTTTTCAACCTTATCAGGTCTCGTACCTCTCGCATACCACGTTTTTGCACTGGAGTGAGGTTGGAGCTGTATCTTTTCGCGCGATAGTGATTAAGGACTTTGAGAGTTTCATTCGCAAACATCCGAAATTTAACATCAACTTCATTATTGGGCTCTTGTTGTCTAAAGAACGTTGGGGAAATGGTGCTNCATCTAACTGATGAGGAATTACGACAAACTCTCCACCGTTATCACTAACGGAAAGTCTTATGGTTTTCAACCTTATCAGGTCTCGTACCTCTCGCATACCACGTTTTTGCACTGGAGTGAGGTTGGAGCTGTATCTTTTCGCGCGATAGTGATTAAGGACTTTGAGAGTTTCATTCGCAAACATCCGAAATTTAACATCAACTTCATTATTGGGCTCTTGTTGTCTAAAGAACGTTGGGGAAATGGTGCTATTGGTAGCGCCCCCACTTGATGTTGTTGGCACCTATTTAGCGCTTCATCTCTAGCCTTTTTGCGGAGTCTATCTTGAAGTTCATGTAAACCACATGCGACCCTACGCAAGGTTATCTTAGAAATGGGTTCAGATGGTGAGAAACTCGGCTCCAATTCTAATAACGAGCGCGCACCGTCGCGAATCAAGAACACAGGCGCGAAAAACTCTCGAGGCACTCTGGATTAATTCCAGAAATCCGAAAATGAACCGCAGGGAAGAATGCCTCATTATCACGCGTGATATAGGGCAGTATATAAAACTGCTTTTCTGATGTGAGGGGCACATTATACTTCTACGCGATTTCTGTGCGGTTGGTCTCTACGTGACATACTTAGTGGAAACCTCATAGAAAGCGGTGAGTGTGCAAAGCTGTGTTCAAAGTGATTGAAATCTTGGTTTGGAGTTTCTTTGTTTGGTTATGGAGGCGTCTGGCCGAGTGAGTTGCTATCAACTTGACCTTTCCAGGCTCTGAAGAAGGCGAAATCCGCCGAAACGTCAGCTTAATCGTGAACAAAGAATAGTAACACCTCGCGTTTGCTCGACAAAAATACGAAGAAAATGACAATGTTTAACGTTTTGTTTTCTGCCTTCTATAATTTTCATGGCAGGTTACTAAGCGAAAGGTCACCATAGACACCTGCGGTCCAGAGCTTTACAAATATCTCAGCAACGTTGTGATCTCAGCATCATTGAAGTTATATTTCGCAATATACCTTGCCATTAAAAAGAGTGTAGGCAATAAATAATGAGTTAAAATTGCTTTTTCGATAATCGTTTTCCACTGTGTTAAGAGTTACCAACAGTTCAATTCCAACTATGTTAAGGCCATTCTCGTAGCAGGTTGTGGCGATTTATCGTGTTTCTTCATCACCATAAATTACGACATTGTCTATGAAAATAAAAACTGAACTTTTTATGCGCATTTTTCAACGATGACAACTCATTTCTCACTGCCTCTTAAAGGATTTCATTAGCCGACGGCCTAGGATCGTCATAGTTGAACGACGACGTTGCCCGAAATAGAGTACTCGAACTGCTGTGTGTAGGTGAGTGAGAAATCCAAATCGATCTAGAACGATAGTCAATTGGTTATCAAATGAAACAGATGCCAACAATCAGAAACATATCATTGTATCAATCAATAGCTAAATAAGCCGTAAAAGCAGTAGATTGCGAAAAAGTGGAACTAAATGGGATGATGGTGATTGAGTGTGAAAAACCTCAAAGAGCACTAAACTATCAACACGTTTGAAGACGATATTCAACGATTCACGTTTTACAAGAAACAACTACATCCACATTCTTTCTTACTACACTGGCCGTTGTTCGGATTTTTACGGAGGTGTCACCTTAACACCTTCTGAGCGCTTTTCAGGCTAAAATTCACAGAAGTTTTTCAACAATACATGCTAGTAGCTGCGATGGGGCAACGCATTTGCTTCTTTCTGGAGCAGTTTCGCTATTAATGATCTTCATCACTATTAACCAAAGTGTTACTTTCTTCATGTCAAAAAGAACAAAACAAGCTAAACTTATAATGCAGTGTCTATTGATCGAGAATTTAAAAGTGGAAGGTGATGATTAAAATGGCAATGTTGATTACATGGTACTTTCACCAGTACTTTGATAAGATTGTGACGGTGAACAAAAGGGTAAAAGCAAAGTGTGCAATCTGTGCATCCAAGGCAAAATATCTCAGCTATAAATAAAAATTATTTTAAAAAAAGTAGAAAGCGCTGCAATTTACAATCTTTGCCAATGAGGATCAAATTTTTTTACATCGGTTGTTCAAAATTCTGGACTTCTGAAAAGAAACCGATGAAGTCGTTCGAGGCAGTTTTGGACACGGATTGATTTCTGAAGCATTCCTCGAACGGAACGTTGTCAAAAATTTCGAAAAACTGTAAGTTGGTAGGCGAGAGGCATACCAAGCATGATGGACGAAGCAGAGTTGCATAGCCTAGCTCGTTTAATCTTTTGGTGTCAGTAACGCGATTTGTGGTCGCGTCTCGATAGTGCGACGTGTTGCCAATTCGTACAGCACCCACTCGGTAAGCATTCTCAACTTTAAAATCTTCCTTAGTTGACAAGAACTATTTATTATGTTTTATCGAATCTTTCTGCAAGCTCTCGAACAATCGTGCATCTATTTGCTCTCACAAAAAAACTTCAAATCGTCGCCGTCAATAACAAACTTCCTTTGGCGACCTCTAATTTTTAAGGTCGAATTTGCCACAATGAAATTTCCCAAGCCGAACGCGTCCGTAAGCATTTCCTTGGCCCGTATCACTTCATATTCTCAGCAGTTTGCGCAGCGTTCGAGCAAGTATGTATTCATGAAGGAAAATTTTCCTAATTCGCTGTTTCGACCTTGGAAAGCTTGAAAATAATTTAAATTATATTGGAGTTCAATTAAACAATGTGAAAGGACATAAAATTAGCATTGAAATGATATATAAGTGTATCAAATCAAAAAAAATTATTGCTAATGATAGCCTTTTATTTTCCGCCTAGTATATTTTTTAAAGAGCACGTATGGCGCAGTGGACGGAGGCGCCCTGCAGAACACACGTGGAGTTGATCCTCGCGCCCATGACCCACCAAGCCTTCCATTCAGCCGGGGTCGGCAAATTGGTACGAGACTTGTCTGGGAGGAGAGCACCACCGGCTCGATGCATCGGTGGCCCACGGCAAATCATTGTAAAGGCCAGACATGCATTCAATCGCCTTCAAACGATGCTTTATGATGTCGAATGCACGGCGGATCCCTCAGGAAATGATTAACGCCGAAAGCTATATCCTTTTCATCCTTTCATAATTTTTCATGGTATGATGTGAAGTTCCACGGATCTCCTTCATATGAGGGATCTCGAGTCGGTCAGTCGCAAAGCCACGTGGCGCGTCCCCAGGTGGCGGATAAAGGATTAATCGCGGACCAAAAGCGACCTTTCCTTTAACGAGACGCAGGTGGATCCAGGAGAAGGACTCCATGTTTCTGCTGCGCCGACATGGCACATAGTTTCTGTATCTACAAGGCGTATTCATGCACGTGTGTGCGAGTGCGCGCTGGCTTGTGAAGATTCTATTCTACGATCCAATTCGGCCAAAAGTCTACAGTTAAGTGACAGGGAACTATATGGGAGGCGGTTAGGTCTCGCCTCCAACAAATAAGCTCCATGTCCACTCTGGGAGAGCCTGGCAAGCTACCCGTGAGTATACGCAGCCCTCACGTTCAAAGCCCAGCAAGCTATACGTGGATATCAAAATTCTAAACGCAATAAAAAAAAGCCGGCCTCATTCCCCTGACTCCGAAGGAGGCCCCAATTTCGCAGCGTTGGGTAGGACGAGTAGGAGAGGCAGCTGAAATCTGAAGACCAATGGAAGCTGCCTGGATTTCAAAGAACTATGGTGACGAACTGTACCTAGAATGCGCGTACACTTGCATCCGAGTCCTTAATAGAAGACATGCTCATGCAAGCAAAAACTACGACTTCAACGGCCTGGCAGAGGCGAGAAGACGCCAACCTTTCAACGCCGTCTATGACACCGGAGAAGAAGTGTTCCTCGGAACATGCGACAGTAGAGGAGTCGGTGGCGTCGGCGTTCTAGTCAGCACGAGTTTGTCCATGAACATCGATTCATTCGAACAACTTACAACCCAAATCGGACGTTTACGATTAAGAAGAAGTGGATTAATTCCAACTTTGACAACATTCGTCGTTTACGCTCCGAAATCAAACTATGACGAAGAAGAAGTTGAAGCGTTCTATATGGACTTGGAGAAGTTCTACAGAGAAGACGACACATCCTTCAAGGTCATCACTGGAGATTTCAACGCCAAGATTGGACCAAGAAGAACGTCTGAAGAACGTCACAATGAGACCCACGGATTAGAATGAGACGAACAGGGTGAGCGGCTATCTGAGTTTATCATGGCGACCAAGACCATCCATGGTAACTCGCAATTCCGGAAGCCCTACCCTCAACACTGGACGCGGGAGTCTCCCAATGGAGAGTACCATAACGAAATGGACCACATCATAGTAAAAAGAAGGTTTTGCCTAGCCGATGTCACTGTTGCCCCAAAATTCTACACGGGATCAGACCACCGTCTCCTTCGTGCAATATTCTATTTCTCGCAGAAAGAAGAAAAAGCCGCTAAATTCAAGAACCCAAGTCCCAGAACCACCACAAACTGTGAATTATTCAGTTCATTAGTCGGCTGTTGCGAAGATGCAGTTGTCGATAACTTCGACGAAGAATACGATCGGCTCATTCAATATCTTCACGTTAGCGCTATGAAAGCTGAGGGTTCGAAAGTTACCAACAGTCGTCTGTCTCAAGAAACACCCGAGCTGATACGCCAGCGTGGAATCACACGAGCCGCAAGCAACCGTGCACTAACGTCCGAACTTGCAAAACAATGTAGACAGGCGATAAAAGAAGATCTTAAGGAGAGAAGAGCAGCAGTAATGATCGAAGCTGCAGAGACTGGAAAAAGCATTCGCAAAGCCCACCGATGCTTCGCCAATTACAAGAACAAAATGATTGCACACTGACGCCCAGACGGAACAGTTACAACGTCCAGAAAGACAATGGGGAAAATCATTCACAAATACCACTAAGATCTCTTCAATAACGGCGTCCACCTTCCGTCATAGGAAATAATGAAGGATGGGTATGTTGTCCCACCGGTTGTCCCTTCTGAAATTCGACGTGCCATTTCGTCGGTAAAAAATGGAACATCACCAGGTCCGAACAGGATAAGACCAAAACACCTGAAGAACCTTCCGCCAGTCCTCCTAAACACACTAGCTCGATTCTTCGCACGTTACCTGTCTGTATGCAAGATCTCTACTCAGTGGAAGACCAGCAAGACCGCGCCATTGTTCAAGAACGGTCACCTACACGATATCAGCAACTATCACCTAATCTGCTTACTGTCCGCCATCTACAAACTTTTCACTCGAGTCAACCTAAACAGGATTAACAGGACACTAGACGAAGGAGAGCCATGTGAGCAAGCAGGGTTTCGAAAGGGATTTAGTGCGATGGACCACATCCACACGGTAACAAGGCTCATTGAAGTATCGCGAGAGTACAAACGACTGCTGAGTCTCACTTTTATCGATTTACAAAAGGCCTTTGATTCAGTTGAGATAGAAGCAGTCTTGGAAGACCTTGATACTCAAGGCGTTCCTACTCAGTACATAAAGATTCTTTGTTAGCTGTACAAAAATTTCACGACCAAGATATCACCATTCTACAACGAGGCTAACATTAACGTCAAAAGAGGAGTTAGGCATGGCGATACCATCTCGCCACAATTATTTACCGCCACATTCCAGAACGTCATGCGAACATAACAGATAGCACCAAACATGAGCCAATCGGAACGCATGATTGACGACTTTGACAAATCCTGTAGAAAGATTGGTCCTCGGCTAAATCTCACAAAAACGATGTTCATTAAGAACGGATTCGTTTCGCATGCCCCATTCACGCTCAGCGGAACGAATATCTCCGAATGCTCCAGTTATATCTATCTAGGTAAGGAAATCAATATGACGAGAGACCTAGCCCCAGAGCTGAGCAGAAGGAAACGAGCGGCTTGGGAAGCTTTCAAGAGCATCGAGGATGTAGTGAAGAGAACAAAGAACACGCGACTCCATCCTTTAAGACTCAACTGTACTTTCTAACTTAGCGTATGCGTCAGAAACCTGGTCGCTGCGTAAGAGGATGAAAGATTACTCAGCGTTATTGAACGCACATCCGAAAGGATGATGCTAGTAGTCCCGTTCCACACAAGTAAGGGACGGGATCCGAAGCTCCGATCTGCGTCAACGAACAAAAATCAAAGATGCCGTTCTGTACGCCAACCGGCGAAGATAAAGTAGGCCGAACATGTAGTGCGTGTGAATGACAACCGATGGACAAGAGCCGTTAGTGACTGGATTCCTCGGGATGTTAAACGTACTGCAGGAAGACCACCGACCCGATGGTCAGAATTCTTCACAAAGAGCCTCGAAAAAAGGTATGATACTCGACGAATCCCTAGAGCGAGCAGAACACACTGGGCCACTCTTGCACGCAATTGGGAAAACGAAAGATTTACTGGCGTCCGCTTCAGTCACTAGACGATCAACGGGACTACAGGTGATATAGGTGACAGGAATTTCTACGATATTGAGGAAATGTTTTCTAAAACCGATTTTCGTTCAGTTTAGGCAAAAATAAATAATAATTTGATGCATTGGATAGTATCACGAGGTTATTGCAAAAAAAAAACTCTTTATTACGGTTAACGTTTCGGTTTCTCCGCTTTCTCCAGAGAGGCGCAGGATTCCACCAGTCAAATGTTTTAGTATTTGTTTCCTGATATGTTGGTCTTCGTAGGTGCATCGCGCGTCGAGACCATTGTAGTGGAACACCGTACGAATGAGGCATTCTAACCTGATAGTAGTGACCTTTCACAGAGAGCGGTTCCTTACTGGTCTTAACCGAATCATATCATTGCAGCTTTGAAAAAGGGGAAGGCGCCGAGACACTACGCGCAATAAAAAAAATTTTTGGTAACAAACCGAGTAGTTGAGAAAACTAACTAACTAAAAAAAAAGACTTCATGTTTTAGATAAGCAGCAACCTCGTGAATTTCATCCATTGGTAGCACATAGAGCACTAAGTGCACGGTGGCGATTGGCGCAATTGGTGACATGCCTTTCAATTCCAGTGGTCCCTTGTCCTCAAGCCGAATTGAGGCTTTCTGAAAGCAGACGGATATGTACCACTACTCCATGATTTATGATAAATATGCCTTGTCTTGAAGCCATCTCGGCGTTTAATTGCTGAATAGATGACGACAGTGAGGCAACAGAATTTTAATGTGCAATTGTAGGAAATTTTTCTCTCACTTCAGTGTTAATGAAATGAAAAAACAACAAGCATACAAATAAGATTAAAAGTAAATTTTTTTAATATTTAATTTTTTATTTACTGCCTACTACAAACTTTACAGCAGTGTTTAAAGCTAAATCAAGCACAACGGTGCTCAGATATTCGCAAAACTTGGACCCGAGCCACATCGAACCACGATTTTACTTTCCGGGGGCTCGCAAATTACACACAGCGCCACGGAATCCCTTGTTTTGCATTTCTCTCAGCTAGTTTTCTATCTACTAGTGCCATCAGCAATCACGCGTCAACGGGATTGATCTGGGGAGACCACATCGGCATTGAACCCAGTTAACCTGGCAATGCAATCGAAATCACATTTTAGTAGCCAGCAAATGAAAAAGTAAGCATTGTGATTTCGATGCAGTCTTAGTTTAACTGGGTTCAATGCCGATGTGGTCTCCCCAGATCAATCCCGTTGACACGTGATTGCTGATGGCATTGGTAGATAGAAAACTAGCTGAGAGAAACGCAAAGCAAGGGCCTTCGCCGTTCTGCGTGCAGTGCGCAAGGCCCCGCAAAGGGAAATCGTGGTTCGATCTGACCCAGGCCCAAGTTTTGAGGATACCTCGGCATCGTTATAGATTTTTATATTCATTCTTTATATTCGTAAGCAAAAAAATATTTTGTAACTGTATGCCAAAAAGCTGTATTGGCTCTGGACAATCCCCAGTAGTTTCCGACACATCGCGGTTGTGAAGTTGTCCCTGAGTTTCGAGGTGTAGGGCACAGCAGGAGGTTTAGGTTCCGTATAATAGCCTCATCCCGTCAAAGGATGTGCTCAGCATTTTCGATATGGAAATTCGAATTGTAGCAGCCCTGTATTTGAAATTAAGGGTACCATTGGAAAAAAGAACTCGATCGTAAGGTGACAACTCTCCCCAGGATTCATTGCCGTGGTCGACGACTAGCTTTAATGATGAAATTAAAGATACTTCGCAAAGACAACAACTTCACGAAGAATGCGCTGAGGGCCAAATGATTCTTCGTAAAATAGGCCAAACAAATAATCATTTAAATGAAAGAAATGATTCTTCCCCATCATAGTGAATTATTTTTCTTTGTTACTCTCTACTTTCTCTCTTACTCTACTTTTTTATACTTTATGATAATAAGACCTTGTTCGTAGTGCTCATCTTTAATTGAAGACTTCGTAAAGTATCCACGTTTGCGTTAATGATGGTTACTATGAAACTGCGAACTCTTTGATCCCATTGTTTTGGTAAGCAACTGAAAATTTTTCACTTATCAGCTTTCAAAAAAGTCACAGCGTTTTAGCAAAAAAAGCAATGATTGTGTAAATTTACCTGTACAACAATATTATAATATTCTGCTTGTTCAGCACCGTCGTTGGAGGTGAATTGGCTGAAAAGCTGAAATTACTTCTCAAACGTCATTCGGCGAATACGCAGACTCGTTTCGTTTTTCTTTCGTTCTTTTGTCATTCTTTTGTCGTTTTCAATATACAAAAAATATTACGCAGTGTAAACGTCAATTTACATCTTGCGTAAATAATTGCTGTTAATAACATGATAGACAGTGAACAAAGATTTTTTCTCTAACTTTAATTTTTGCGTGCCTATAGCACGCTGGTTATAAGCACCCAGCGATATCACAAGTGTTCGCTGATTCGATCCAGCGCCCCGTGCAAATTAAGCACTCCACTCCCGAGGGGCGCGCAAAACTGGAACTTGAATTGTCTACGAGAATAAAAACACTGACTTGATAATTCACTGTTTTCTCGACGAGCAAACAAGAGGCGATGTAGGCTCTCCAGATCAATCCCATTGACGGGTGACTGCTGACGGCACTGATCGATAGAACTAGCTGAGAGACAGGCGAAACAAAGGACCCCCATGGTCCAGTGGTGAACGCTTTAGCCCCCAGAAAGGGTAACAGTGCGTTCGTTCTCCACGGCATACACCTGCGGTCCGGAGTTTTGCAAATATCTCAGCATCATTGAAGTTATATTTCGCAATATACCTTGCCGTAAAATTGTAGTAGGCAGAAAATAAAAAGTAAAACATTATGATTCTATTTTTTATTCACAAAAAGTTGACGTTTCGACGGATTTCGCCTTCCTCGGTACCCAGGATTGAATTAACTGCTATCACGAAAGCACGATTTTAATCGCATTGAAAACAAAATATAGGTGTTTGGCTGAGTAGATTGCAGTCAGCTTGGCCTTTTCAGGTTCCGAGAAAGGCGAAATCCGCCGAAACGTCAGCGTTTTGTGAATGAACAGTAAAATAACTACCTTGTTTTTGCTCAACAAGACAACAGTGAATTATTTGACCAATGCCGAGGCTTGCAAAAAGTCAGCCTTGAGAATTGCTGAATTGAAACATCGTTAAACCATCGTATACTTGGATACTTCGATACTTGGATAGCCCGTCCTCACTGGTTATGCAAGTCCCAGCTTAATCTCCATTTTTCAGAGTTTTGCTGATCTAGCATTTGTTTTCCTGGAGTCCCGAGGTCAAAATGGCCGGTGTCTGCCACAGATCGTCACCACTACAGGCAATCGCCACCATTATGGATCCGAAAAAGATTTGCCACCATGCGACTAGTTTGATACCAGGACAGTGGTGGTTCCTGGCATTGATTGGTTTACTCTTAACTGGGCTTCGTCGTGGAAATTCCACACTCCTTCTCAGCTTGTGAGGCCCTGCTGGGTTGATGAATCCCCCAGCTGTACATTGCAGCCCGACACCCGTGGACAATTCCCAGCCATGACGAGCGGTAAACCGTTGGGAGGGAACCATCAAACAGGCCAAAATACATTCAATCAGCTCTATAGTGCTAAGAATGAGAAGAGTGTACGTTGCATCCTCTATCATCAATACAAAACATATTATTCTTCATATTTTTAAATTTAGATTTCTACTCCAGACAAAAATCACCTATCTGAACAGCTTTCGGATCAAAAGTGACCCTTTCTGGTAAAATAGGGAGCGGATTACTCTGAAATTGTGGAAATATCGTCCAAATTTGTTTCGTTTTTCCAAAAACAGAAAAATGACAAAACAACATCTTTTAAAAGGTTTTTAGTTTGCCTCAAAAGTAGTCTTGGTTAGGGAATCCAGAAGATTTGTAGATGCACTTGATAATGATGATGACGACATGCATAAGTCGTTTAGTGAAGGCTTGGTTGTTTTGAATCTGTGAAGTATAAATGATTTGTTTTGTAGTTCACGTCTAGGACAATACTAGCGCTCACGTTTGTGGAGATGTCTGCTTAGCAAACAGATCAACGTCAATCAAGGTAGTGAGATCGCTCAGTACCGAAGAACTGGCGGTAGCGGGATGCTTTAGCTTTCGTGGCATTGCAGGAGTCATTGACTGGAATCAGAATGTATTCACTATGTATAGGTTAGCACATTTCTATGGATACCGCCTGACAAAACCTCTTGAAAAGGTTAATGTCCTACCCAATTTTGGCCAACTTGAACGCATTTGCGACAACAAAAAGTCATATATTACTCACACAATGTTGAGAATAAATTATCCTTCCACGTTTAAACAAACATATTCCATATTTTAGTGATCTCCTCTAAGTGGAATAGAACCCATTAGAACTCAGAAATATTTTTCTGTCACTATTATTATTCTTGCAAGATGAAATTCCAATCCTATAAAGCTCATACTTAGGGTGCGTGTGGCGTAGTGGTTGGAGGCGCCACTGCGACACATATGTGGAATCCATCCCCGCGCCCATGGCCCACCAAACCTTCCATCGCTCTGGGGTCGGAAAATTGGTACCAGACTCGTCTGCGAGTATAGCAGCACTGGCTCGATATATTGCTGGCCACGGCAGGTCATCATATAGGCCATATTTGCATTCGATCACCTTCAACGGTACTTAATGAAGTCGAATGCATGGAGCATCCCACAAAAATTGATCAATGCCGAGAACTTTAACCTTTATTCTTTATGAAGCATATAATATGCCTTTCTTTTCTCTTTTTTTGACTGAAAAAATTTTCTCGAAAACTTAGTTATGTTGAAAATGTTTACTAGACGACCATAAAGGGTTATCTGAAACCGTCTGAAAAATTTTACGCTCTGTAACATACCTATTGAACTACAACAACTCTGCTTTTACTCTAAAACAAAATCTTGTAGAATTTTGCTTTTGGTATCATGATTCTAACTCTGAATCCTCGTATATGATGGAAGACCACTTATTCTGCGTTCTTACGGTCCTATGAATTCAAAATTGCAGAATTGGTTATGAAGAACATTATCGTCGCTATTGTATTTTTTTCTTTAAAAATAGTTATGATACTTACTCTATCAAATCCGATAAAAGGAACATCAACCAATTCTGTGCTGGTATTGGATAAATGATCACACTTCTGCTCTAATAGGTTCTCAGCAATGAAATTTGATGTCATAGCAGACGACGCTGGAGACGTTAAGCTTTCACTTGTTTCTGGACCCAACAAATCTACAACGAAAGAATCAGTACATTTACATCTGCAGGAAAACGTCGACGATTCGTGAAAAAATTTTACGTTAAAAATATATAAAATCAAAATACAAAATCTTTGGAATAGATTCACACTAAGGCAAACGCTACCTTTCACCTCTTCTGAAGTGCCACCGTTGTGTTGCCGAAATCGTCCTGTTTGAGATAAATTGCGATACTTTTGCAATAACTGGTTTACCTGATCAAGTAGTGACGTTGACTGATCAAATTTTGTAAAATATCAAGACAGAAAACTTAAATTAGCTTCAAACTCTCAACTCCACAACATTTAACGAAGTTTAAGAGTTAAAGCTTAATCATTACCATAATAAGGACACCTTTTCATAACACACGTTCTAATACAGCTCACAGTTAGAATCCTAAGCTTCTCGAAATAGAGTCGCATTGAAGTAAAGAATGTGCCACCTAGTTTTTTAAAACCTCCTTAGAGAAACTACTGCAGAGGAATGAAGTAAGTGTTAAGAATCCATTCGCCTAACTCGAGTTATGTCTAGTAAGAATAAGGTGATGAGGTGATAAAATAAATAGAAAATATAAAATATAATCGAAGCTAACCTGGATCATTTCTCGTAGAAAATGCTGCTGTATGAACAGCGATGGTAGGCTCGAAAGCCTGAATCTATTCTGCGCTCGTCCTATGAGCAATACCCACGAATCGCCGCCAATTTAATCAATCAAATTAGCAGGCAGAGAACCAGGAAAATTAAGTGAAGAATGACGTTGTTAGAGCTCGAACGGAATTAAAGACAAAAACGCGTTTCTTCCTTTGAAGCTTCACCTGGCACTGACTGGACAGAGGGTTGATAGTTTCATGTCACCCACTTTGACGCGCTTGCTCTCATCTCTTCTCAGCTTACTGCCTCCTATGTAATTATGGCTATCTTCTTCTTCCTCTCGTTCTGATGGACTACAAGAAAATGCATCGTCAATGCTGACATATTTTTCGTAATGATATACATTTAGCACACTCTAAAGGCCATTTATTAATGCACTAGTTGATGGTGATGACGGTAGTAACGGTGGAGTTGTTGTAAAGCATGTCGCCTAATGTATAATCGATGCACAGCAGGGTATATGAGGCTTGTCCAAGCCAATCGACAGGATCCACATAGAAGAATGGCTCAAAATATTTCTTGAAATGCTAGAGTCACAACAAGACTAAAATCGAACCAATTACTCAAGTCAGAGAAGATTGCATGTGGTCGAAATGCCGGAAAAAAACTTTGTAACCTAAAATTTGAAATGAACCAAAACAAGAGGTTGGACCTTTGCTATTCATCATGTGAATGAAAATTTGACAACGTTCAAAGTAGTAGCACGATAGCGCAAAAAATTATTCGTTTAAAAGATGTCTTATGTTTTTATAACGACGATATATCTGCTGTCAACCATGAATTGACAGCCACGAGAAACTTTCTGAACAATATTCGCTTCGCGCAATAGTTCTATTCTTATATGCAAAAAAAGCATGAAGAGGGTAAAGACGAGGAAAATGAGGCATGAAAAAAACTTGTGACGATGACCTAATTGTCGAATGTGGAAACATTTCTCACGGAAAACGAATAACTTTATGCCATAAATGAAAAACAGTTTGTTTTTGGTGGTAATTTTGCTCATGCCCACAATGATTTATTGCTTCACTGTGGATGAGCAGTTTTCCTAACTGTCGACCTAGGAATATAGTCGAGGATTCATCTCTCTTGAAGTGTCAGATAAATAAAGGGTGATTATAAATTCATCGTTTTTTCTCTCAGCAATCGCAAGGTTGTTAAACAGCATACGTTTATTTCTATACAATAACACACATACAACACAACCGTGGCTGACGTTTAGCCAGAATCGCCTTCTTCAAAGCCTGGAACGGTAGAGTGATATGCAATTTACTGTGTCAAACACTTCAATAACACATACAGGAAGATGAGAATCTAAATGGCAATCACATGGTCAACAGCTTCTCGAGAAAGCCACCGTTTTTACGTGCCTTCCACTGAAGAAGAGCTGCTGATTACAGTCAGATCGCCCCGTACCTTCGCATCGATCGTTGATGTGGGGAGGTGCAGTCGTCAACCATATACGACTCTGATCAGTGGCTATTCTTCAGTGGGAGGCACGTAAAAACAGTGGGTTTTTCGAGAATTTGTTGACCATGTGATTGCCATAGAGCTTTTCGTCTTTTTGTAAATGTTTTTAAAGCGTTTGACTTAGTAAGTTGCGCATTAGTGTACCCAACCAGGCTCTGAAGAAGGCGATTCTGCCGAAACGTCAGCTACGATTGTGCTGTATGTTATTGTATGGAAATAAAAGTATGCTGTTTAGCAACCTCGCGATTGCTGAGAGAAAAAACGACGAATTTATAATCCAGTGCTGAGGCTAATAGAAAGTCGATCCTGGAACTGTTACAAGATGTACCAATAAAGGAGGATTTCGACATTTCCATCCAGAAGCACACGAATGCAAACCTTTGCCAGAAATCATAATCATCTATACAGACACCTGCTGACAAAGCCATAAATCTTCCTCCAAAATGGACGAATGACAAAGGGGTATTGATGAGCGGAAAATAGTCTGATAGGACTAGCCCTGTTTCAGAAAAAATCTCCAACCGACAAAATCTAGTTGAGATTACAGTGGAGAGCAGATTATGCTAGGAAACAAGTTAAGTATCGCATTATTTTGTTCTCTGAAAGTTGTCACGTATCAAGTAGTTGACTGGGTCACCATCATTAAGAAGTATTTTTTGGATAAGCTTCCTTTTTCAGGATTTGCCGAGAGCGATGTGCCGATGTCTTGGTCTGCCGGAGGGCTTTCATGTGTTATATTACTGTTGCAACTTTTTTAAAACTTACTTACTTGATATCTGAACGGGCCGTCCTCACTAGTTGTGCGGGCCCCAGCGCAATCACCATATTTCGGAGATTTGCTGGATAAACCATTGTGGTTCCCCGGAATCAAGACGACAGTCTGGCCAAAGTCTGCCCCAGGTCGTCACCACGACAGGCAGTCGCAGCTCTGTGGATTAGAGGGAGATTTGCCACCATGCGACTTTGATACCAGGACGGTGGTGGATCCTGGTATTGGTTTACTCTTAGCTAGACTTCCTCATAGAAACGCCGGACTCCTTAGCTTGGGAGACCCTGCTGGGGGACGAATCCCCGCGCTGTACAGCGCAGTCCGACACCCAGGAAAACCTCCCAGCCACGATGAGGCGGTGAACAGCTGGGATTGCTTTTTTTAAGAACACGATTTCTGAAAGCACTCTCCGTCAGACGATTAGAATTAACCAAAAATAAAATTGCTCGGTAAATTGGAATAGTGCTTATATTATCTTGCGAACTCTATTTTGATGTTCCGTGGCCACAGTTTTGGTGATTTCGCCTTCTTCGCGGGCTGGACTTATTGTTATGCAGCCGAATCTTTATTATTCGGTGAACATTCTGTACAGTTAATAAAAACCCAATTTATAAACCAAGTGAAATATTTTTATTTTAAGAAGCACTCACCATTTTCTCCTTTAAACAGTCAGACAATTCATATGGAATTCACATAAGCTGAAGAATGAGCCTTACTCAGATTAGAACATCAATCAAAGATAAGGCGCTATGCCACGTGTGATGACGATGCGTTTTTCTCCTCCTATTTTGCATTGTCGCAGTTAATCCAAAATGCCTCAACAGCTTTGCGTTTTGACCATCTTGATTACTGCGTCAAGACCGCGACTCCAACCTCAAAATCGTCACCGACGTTTTCTCGTGCCCTATTTCCTCTTAGATGACCACTCTGTAGGATTTTCAACGTCCCAATCTAGAAGTTCTCTTATGCGCGCATAAAGTAGTCTATCCATTCCACCAGCATTTCATTGACTATCGTATATCTTACAAGCGATTAGGCATATGGTACCTGAACTAATGCAATCTTCGTCTCTCCCATTGCGTCAAATGACACAATCCACTGTCTTACATAGATGATCATACAGGTGGTTCACAACTAACTGACGACGTAGAGTGCTCGGTAAAAGTTCGATAACTGCCATGTAAGTCCCTAGACCACTGATTTCGAGGCACTCTTCATTAGCAGTTCTTATTTCGTTATAAAGGGTTATATTAAAGGAATTTTTTTATTTGGGTTGATTACAGCGGCCACTGAGGTTAGGTCAAAGAGGAAATCTCGGCCAGAAAACAATATCATTCCAGACCTCAACGAGCACACACTGGCTTTGGTTTACAAATTAGTTTTCGTTAAAAATACAGATTATTTACCTGATAATAATAGACGCGGCAACATAACAACTAGGCTTAGTTATCATCACAATCTTAACCCTTTTATTTACTGCCTTTTTTATTCTTAACGGCAGGGTATGTTGCGAAATATAACTCGTATGAAATGCTGAGATATTTGCAAAATCCCCGGACCACAGGTGTATGCAGTGGGGAACGAACACGCGCTGTTATCCTTACTGGGGAGCGGCGCACTTCACCACTACACCATCCGGGTCCTTCGTCTTGCATGTCTCTCAACTAGTTTTATCGATCTTTTTCCATTAGCAATCACCCGTCAGCGGGTCCGCATGATGTGGTGTTGAACGCGTTACTCCCCGGAAAGGACAATAGCGCGTTACTTCCCCATCGCAGACACCTGCGGTCTGGTGTTTTACAAATATCTTAGCATCATTGAAGTTATATTTCGCAATATACCCTGCCGTTAGAAAAGTAGCCAGTAAATAATAAGTCAGGATTGTAACACAAGATTGTTGCCACTTTATTCGGCTAATGTTCTAACGTCTTTGACCACATTGAGGTTGAATGAAAGTTGAGTTACGATGATATTACCCGCCATTTATAAGGTTATGTAATGCGGGCTGACGTAGGATTGATTGTCAGTTGCAAAACAGACGGTTATCAATGGATAGTCATTATAAACAGCACCTGTCCTACATAAAAAGCTGTGTGAGGACGCCTCATTTGAGTGGTGCTCTCCAAAGGAGAAGATACGACTCGATATTACGACAAAGACACCATATCAAGACGAACGACTGCGGATTGTCCACTCGGATCATCGTCTCTGAGGAAGACAAAGAGGCCGAAATGTTAGCCGAATAAATGTGTGGCAACAACCTCGTGTTAGCTTATCAATGAAAAGAAAGTGATGTAGTTGGAAGCCTAACCACCGGACATCAATATACACGTTAACCACCTCGTGAAAGCTCGAAAAAAAGGATTTCGACAGGTAGCATAAATTAATTGATCCCGAGGTCAGTCGAAAGATACCCTCTAAGATTATTATGAAATAATACTAAAGGAATGCTTATCAAAGTTGAACAATTACTGACCTGATCATTGACGACGAGTATCTCTGCCAGCTCTTCTTCATCACTTTCTGTTGCCTCGCTAGCGAACCGGAACAATTGGGGTCGAATGGACATCAACTCTTCGGCCAGCGTCTAGAAAGAAAAAACTTGAAACGAATATCAGCGAGCTGTTGTATAAAAAGGACAAAGTCGAAATATTTAGGAAATAACAAGCTACCAAATACGCTGATAAAAGAAGCTTTAACCGAGGCTCATATTTAAGAAAACATCATATTCATGATGCTAGTGTCTGGAAAATTTTATGGTGAACACAGAAATTCTTCGATGTTTCAGTTGATGTTTGGAATTTATATAAAGATAAAAACCTCAAGCCTTCTATTCAGTCTATTATTCTGCCTTTCTTATTCAATATTGCCGACATTTTTCTTTTCTGAAATGAATGCCGAAGAAGCCTGACAAAAAGTGAAAAATGTGAACTATACTGTGGACGAATTTGGAGGCTTAACACCAGAACTAAGGCCAATTTTAGGGAAAAAAAAGAGTCCATTCGATTGTCGCCTTCCTCTTTTTTCTTCCGAAAGGTCTCAAAGTGACAAACAGCTTGTGATCATATTACGATTAAAAATTGGCTATACATGGGAGGTTAAGTGTGAACTCTAGTGAAATTTTACTCGCTAAAACTCTATAACTTCTAAAAGCTTCTTTCTTTCTGTTCTTTTATGGCCTCTCTTCACGTCTGTTGTGCGGATCCCAGCACTTCTCACATTCAATTCGTTTCCTTGAATCCACTGTCCATGAAGATCTTCCAACTTTTCGTGTGCCCTTAGTTGTTGGTCGAGGATTTTCATTTCATCTTGAATGTCGTAGAATGCTGGTCGAGCAATTCTCCATGGAGTCCTGAGATAGCCGGGCTGCAGCGATCCCAATTGGATTGCAGACAGTGATTTTTTTTCCCAGATAAGTCTGGTACCAATTTCCCGACCTCGAAGGGATGAGAGGCTTGGTCCGGAATGGAATGGAACTAGCACCATGCTCGTGATAACGGACATCACTACCACTGTGTTACCCGCTCCCTTGTGCTTCCTCAGCTTTTAAAAGCTATTCTATCTATAAACCGCGCACTCATTTTTTTTCATTAAAAACAAAAAAATTTCGTTAAGAAAGGGGTTAGATTTTCATCACTAAACACTGAGATAATAAAAGCATATCAACATCATATTATCACTAATTAAACTGGAAATCGTGTTTCCACCAGAGTTTAGCAAATAGAAATCAGACCACTCACTGACGGATGTTACAGATATTTCACAATGGTGCGGTTGTATGATGAACTGTACTACACAAGTACACAGCATACTAGCGTATCCCGATCATAAACGACAGATAACGCTAAGAACAAATGGTGTAAGCAAAAAACGAAATTTGTGTTGGATAAGGAGATAGCACTCGGTTGTATAGCGCAAAACTTGGAAATTCCCGGCATTACGGTAAAATGATGCTAAACTGATTACATATAAGCATATAAATAAGGGCGCTTGTAGGGCAGTGGTTAGAGGCGCCACTGCGACACACACGTGGAATTGGTCCCCGCGCCCATGGCCGACCAAGCCTTCTATCCCTCCAGGGTCGGAAAATTGCTGCGACTTGGAGGATAGAAGCACTGGCTGGATATATCGGTAGGCCACCGCGAGTCATTGTAAAGGTCAGATATGCATTCAATCACCTCCAAAGGATGCTTAATGAAGACCAATGCATGGCACATCCCTCAAGGATTGGTCAACGCCAGGAGCTTTTTACTTTATCCTTTATTTCATTGCTCCATTTTCATTTCATATCAGTAAGCACCAGAAAATCAGAGGCCAAATATGCTTACAGGCCCACCTAGAATGCTGCAAACGGAGGGGAATGGATGACCCATTCTTAAATGCTTGATTATTGCTGAACCATTTTGTTCTTTTGAATAGGTCTCCATACACGGGACACTGATGCTCGTATACGGTATCTGAATAATTTGGGTTTTTTGACATTTCCGGAATTTCAGCTTCTCTCATGAGTAATGCTATTGTGCGGGTCCATCGTTTCGCCCGTCTCTCAGCTAGTTCTATCGTTCTTTTGCCATCAGCAATCACCCGTCAAGGGGATTAATCTGGGAAACCCAAATCGGCATTGAACCCAGTTAAGCTGAGGCTATAGTCATAATCGCAATCTTAACCTTTTTATTTACTGCCTATTCTTTTTAACGGCAAGGTATGTTGCGAAATATAACTTCTATAATGCTGAGACATTTGCAAAACTCCAGACCGCAGGTGTCTATGGTGAGGAAGGAACGTGCTATTGTCCTTTCCAGGGAGTAACGCGTTCACCACCACACCATGCGGGTCCTTCGTTTCGCCTGTCTCTCAGCTATTTCTATCGAACTTTTCCGAAAGGTTCAGAGAAGGCACATGCGGTCTGGAGTTTTTGCAAATATCTCAGCATTATAGAAGTTATATTTTGCAACATACCCTGCCGTTAAAAAAAACAGGCAATAAATAAAAAGGTTAAGATAATACTATTGTTTTATCTGAATTGCAGCTGCTATCATTAGTAGTGCTATTGTTTGATCTAATTTAAAAAATATAAAACAGTGAGTTTTGTAATGAAATACATGAGACGAAAACCCTAATCATATAGTTTAGCTGTCATATGGTATCGCTAGTGGTATAGTAAATGTAAGGTGCTCAATATACAACTGGATTCGTAATCCCACTGTACTACCCAGATCCACGATCATTGTCTCAAGTCCATCACTTCAGATTCACACTCACTACCACTTACAATTAGAACACACTAGCGCGATGAAGTTTGTCTTCCGAACTCTTTCTACAAACAGTTATTTGAGCATGAACAGATGGAAAATTCGCGCTAAAATTGTATTAGGATTAGATGAATAGGCAGCTTTAATTTCGCCTCGAATTGAAAGAAAAAAACAGTTGTTTGAAGACTAATTAAGAAAAACATGTCATGATTGCTTTCTGAGTTGGTTTTTATTTTCTTTTAGAGGTGGAGGAAGGACAATGCAATCACCTGGGGACTGCCTAAGGAAAACCATACATCGGTACAAAAGCATAAGCTATAAAGCTCATTGGTAACATATTCGTTTCACATTTCTCTCAAAGCCATAGATGACTTAGAGACTTGCTATTAAAAAAACATTTGATGAAATTAAGGAGTAATAGCGTGTTCGTTCCCCACCGCAAAAACCTTCAGCCCGGAGTTTTGCAAATTTCTGAACATCATTGTAGGTATTACATGAGATCTTTCGCCTTCATTTTTTCGGAGCATGAAGTATATGTAGTATTCTTATGAAGAAAAAAGTGCAACAACGAAATCCAAAATGACGTTCACCTCAAACCAATTTATGTTTTAAAGCATAGAGTGATGTACTTTAGAGAAAGAATGCTGGGAGTGCGGTGAAAAAGTAACGGAGAAAGAATAAAAACGGATTAACATCAAAACAGAGGATGGGGAATCTCGTTATGATCGTGAGATTACATATGTGAGAATGTCGACGAATGAGAAAATGAGTGATTGCCCGGGATTCGGCACAGGGCACATTCATACGCCCAAACTTCCGAAAACGATTACAAAACGTTTATTAGGAGACATTCCTATCACATAAAATGCATCTGCTATCAACGTCCTCATAGAGAACAAATGTGAAAAACGATCAAATCGCATTTGAAGAACATAAGAACAAAGCGTTTCGTCACGTTGCCAAGCTTTATCTCATGAATTACGAAGAACCTGGCGAGACACTGCAAATTCGATACTGAACTTTAAATTTATTTTCTAGTAATTTAATAATGTTTTGAAGAATATCAGTTAAAAATGAACAAGTAATTCCAGTTCTTCCTTTCCGGACATGAAAGGTAACGTTCTCACAATGAAGGTGGAACTAAATGATTGTTGTGAAAAAAAAACAATGAAACAAAAGAATGAAAAAAATCAATGTGAGAAGGAATATAGTTAGAAAGTGATCAAATTTGCTTGTTGAAATAACTTTTACCTACTTAACACGCCATATGGCAACGGTTTCGAGCCAGTTGAGGATGCTTTTAAGAAATTTACCGACCTATTACCTTCATTTTCAACTCAGTGTAGACGATATCCGCAGTGATGCCGAGATTTTCGGCTGTCTTCTCTATAATGGCTTCCTCAAACTGTTTACACAACTGGTGAGCACGTTTCAGTTCGTCTGCTCGTTTATGCAGTCCTTCCAATTTCTGATCTTCCTAAAGCTCAAATGAACTATTGTATTTGAAGCATGCACACACAGACGCACAATCACACCGATACACACACACACATGCAAACACGCACACACACACACACACACACACACACACACACACACACACACATACACACACACACACACGCATACACAAATACAGACTCATACACCCACATAGACGGATACCAACACACCCACACTACAATACGCGTACACACTCCGATACATGCGCTCACACACAAAATACCACCTCTGGAAATAATCATAAAGACAGCGTTTTAGCAAGTTTCTTCAACTAACAACTTTCAAAAATATTCTCAATAAATTAATCGTAATCGTGAGCAATAGGTGCTACCTATGAACAGCTTGGTAAGACAGCATAAATCTTAGGAAACTTGTCTAACAATTGTTAACTTAACCCTGTTAAACTTTCTAACGTACATACAGCTTTTACTAGTGTTTGAATGAGACGATTTGCTGCCTGGAGGTCGTCGGGATTTCTGCTATTCAATAACTCCTTCAGTAGTCGAGCTTTCTCCTCATCTTCGAAAGCGGCTAATTTTGGTGGTGCAACTGAAGGCGACAAATTACAATTGTACTAAGCAATGTTCGTTACGTGTAATCATAGATGTATGGTGAAATCTTTAATAACGGTATACTTCAGAGCACATAACAAATGTTGACTAGTTTTACCAACGGTTTTAATAGATCCTCACTCCACTAACAATGTTTTATTGAACTGATTTCTTCTTCTGTTACCATGATATATTAAAACCTCTCTTTTTTCGTTAAAATCAATCGATTTCGACGATTACAATGACACTGGAAGGCATTACTACTTTAACTAAAACATGACGTTAAATGCACAATTTTACCTGGTTGGTGCGTAAGATGATGCTTAAGGTAGTGTCGGTTACCAACTTAGACAACTTGGGAGCGATTAATAGGCAGCACATAGTGAACAATACTGGCTTCTTAATAATAGACGACAATTTTTTGAATAAACGAAGTACATGGGAGTTTAAGAACTTAGCAGCGTTATAGAAGAGGTAATATCTACTCTGTGCTATATTTTACCATAATTCATCATCCAACTAGTTTGCTGTCAACATTTACAATAATTTGCAACTTATCTTGAGTGGATTTTGGAATTTCTTATATATACTCATTCTGTGTAATAACCACTATACAATGGAGAACAGTGAATTTTTGACCGAAAATTGAGCTTTCTATGCACTACAAACGAGCGAACGATTCCAATTTTCTGGTAGCCAGTTCCCAGTTACTAGAGATCTAGTATGTAAAGCGGTGTAAGTTACGTGAACTGCGCATATTTATAAATTGTATACGGTAAAATTTGACTGCGGCGTTTTAAGCGTGCTAAACTATCACGATTTTCGTAATAATGCTTGATGCTTTTTTCTAGAGGCAAACTATGTTGAAGCACACTGATGAACAGATAGTGTCGACCCATTCTTAAGAAGTTTTCCCAGCAAAGTGCCGTTTTATAACATCGAAAAACTGTTGTAAATGTCGAATCTAAAGGTTTAAGCAAAGATATTTACGCGCCTTTTCACCTGCCACACTCTCTATTGTGTACGCTGCCTTCAGCAACAATGGTCTCTTGCTGCAAAATGAGCTCGTTCAGGAAAGGATTTTCTCTAAATTATCAGACGAAGAGACCATAGTTCCACAGTAGACGCCAAACTCAATATTTCTGGTGAATAACTTATTCAGTGAAGGAAAAAAGCGTGGTAGAAAGCTTTGTGTAGCAAAACAAACCACCTAGACGAAAATGCATTGCGTGTAATGCATTCATTTCCTCCACTCTATCCACTCACAAATATGCATTGCATAGAATGCATCTCGTCGGTTATGCGTTTAAACACAAATACAGTATCCATTGAACCTTGACAATAATTACAACCACAACAATGCTGAGGTTTTCACAAAACTTGCAGCGTTAGGTAGAAAACTAGCTGAGAGAAACGTAGAGCAAGAGCCTCCGTGAAGGCTGTGTGAAACGTGCGAACCACCGGAAAAGGAAATCGTGGTTCGATACGACCCTGGGTCTATGTTTTATCTCAGCATCGTTGTGGATGCAACTCGTATCATAGCCCGCCGTGAAAAATTATAGTAGGCAGAAAACAAAAAGGTTAACATCTTGATAGTAATACTAAATCGGATAAACGAACTTTAAAGAGAATAATCGATTCAATTGTAACGAATTTTTTAAAACGAGTTCTAAGCAATACAAAGCCAAACTTCGCAACATTACAAGCTGCTATAGCAATATTCTTTCTCCACAAAGCTGGTAATAGTTATATGAAAGATTTAACAGTAGGGTTTATGGAGAAATGCAACGGATTGTGAAGCGAAAATTGGAAACGGTGAAGACAATAAAGAACAAGAAAACCTGAAGAAGGCGGAGAAGTGATTGATGTTTTTGTTAATCGTCTTACTTTGAATTGCCATGATTTCATCCTCCGGTATAACAGGATCGATCGATATCAATTTATGCTCTTTCAAGGAGTCGTAAACCTAAATCGATTAGATTCAGTTTGACCTTTTCTCGTTCTTTATCGCGAAAAATTTCTTCATACCACACTTAGAGCCATCTTGGAAACAGATCAAGAGAGAAAACTGTTTTACAACCTTGAAAGTCGAAGAGGAAATGGGAGAGAAGAAAGAACAGAAATAGAAAAGAGAGAAAGCGAGAAAAGGAAAGTGAAATAAAAAAGAAGAGAGAGCGAGAGCGAGGTAGATAAAGAATTAGAAAAGGAAGAGCAGGAGAGTGAGAGGGAATGAAGAACAGAAAGCAAACAGACGAAATTGGAGTGGAAAAGGGAAAGAGAAAGAGAAAAAACGAAGAATTTAACATGATAAGGCAAGAAGTAAATTTAAAATTGCACGAGTTTTTAAATTATTGGGAAATTGTTCATAGCTTCTTCCAATTTTTCGGTTTTTTTTTTGAATAATGAATTATTAGGAACAAAAAAGAGAAGTGAAATCCAATAACAGTAATAACAATGGAAGCCTAAAGTTAACAAAAAAAATAGATTGCGTGCAGTTATAAATAAAAAAGTGTGAAAGTGGCGGATTTCCTATCAGTGTTTGTGTTTGCCCATTACCGGCATTAAATAGATCTGGATGATAAAATAGGACAACGGATAACCCAATCCTAGAAAGTTCTCAGACGTTGTCTAGACCTAAAAATTGACGATGATCGGCGATAAATTCTTCTCAGTAACAAATATCGCTCTCAAAAATCTCCCTATAGCACTTTTATTTGCAGCCCTGTCAAATTTTTAAAGGGACTGCTCAGAAATAAAAGCACCCAAGTTCTGTACGTGTGTATATTTATCCAGTGCGTCTTACGGTGAGTGTGCAATCCGTAAGCGGTGCGTTTGCAGGGCGTTTGCGGTGCGTATGCGGTACGTAAGCGTATGCGAGTGCATTTTCCTTTTTTGATGGATTCGTTGCAAGGATAGTGATATATTTATAAGAATATCCATCTTTACTGGATTCCATAGAGTAAAGAAAATGAATGGCTGAATAGGTAAAAACTTTCAGAAATGTGAAAATGATTGCGAAGGGTGGAAAAATACGTGAAAAATTATGAGTGAGACCTCTTTAAATTTTTCCACATGACGCATCGATCGCTGCCAAGAGTAGAGCAATTTGATCGATAACTCTTTAACCTAAATAACGTTAGGTTTTAAGTAGGGTTAAAACAGTCAACGATTTCCGAGCTATTCATTATTTACTTTGAATTTTCTAAAAAACACTTTCAATTTCACACATAAGTGCCCTGTTTTCATATGATGTTCTTTACAACTGCGTTCTCAATCAAAACATCTGTTTTTCATAACTTTTACGTCATTGCACGTGCTTGTAAACGTAACAGGAATAAAAACTATTGGACTGTACAAGTAACTGTGATTACCTCGGTTGATGTTTGCGCTCCGAGATACTTAGGCGTAATTAATTTTACAAGTTGATTTAAAAAACGAAATTTTCCGACACGATTGTGCACCTTTGAACCACATCTACGAACAAGTTGATCAACAGCCTGAACTGAGAAGGGATAAAAAGAGTTTTTGGAATCAATGTCACATTTTCTACAGGTCACAGCTATTGACAAAAGGCGTGTCCATCATAGACGGTGAAAATTCTAGACGGAAAAAATGAATAGCATTAGAAAATGAAAGCCCCAGCACCATCTATAGGAAATGGACGAAAACTGGTGGAGAAATAAAATCTCATCGTGGACGATCGACATTCACGTGAAATGCACAGACGAGAAAGGAAATTTTAAAAATAAAAGGATTTTTTCGAGATAAATCTTATAGGTTGATTTCTCAGGAGGCTTTAAATGATGAATAGCAAAAAACGAAGTGATGGGAATGAATACGTGTCTCTAGTAACAAATATCTTCTGGTTTTTAAAGTAACTTTTCTTTTACGTTGAACAAGAATAGATATTATGTAATATTATTGGGAACGGGCAGCGGACCAACCTATTCCGGTACTGGTTAGGCCTTCCGCCGGCCCACCGATACTCTCATCCTCCCAAAGTCATGAAATTGTTAATAAACTTGTCTAGCATAAGCTCATTCCTCTAATTCACGCGGGAATGCCCTGACACTGGCATCCGCAATTGTTTACGTCGTGTCATGTAGTAACAATAGTAAGAAAATGCTCACTAATTTGTAAAATTGTAACGGTGCCATCTCGAAAATTTAGTTTCTGTTAGCATTTTCCCCTTTTATCCATTTCAAAAAAGTCTAGCTGGAATCATTTTATCCATTTCAACACAGACTAGGTGGAATAGTTTGACTGATATCAGTGAAATAGTTAGATATCAAAATTTTAAACAGCGATAGTCTTAGACGAAACGTCGTGGGATTCCTTGTTGGGAAAATAAAAGCTTTTCCATCACTGTCACCTAATATACCCTTCATGCAGGGGGGCAAAACTTAAGACCATAACCGCATCACAGTCGACCTCTATCCAGCGTGCCGTATGGGCCGTAATTATTCAAAGCTGATACATGTGCTTTCGGTAATCCTACGCGTATAATTTCAACACACATACCTGTAAGGAGTACAGTGCTTCCTCTTGATCAGGGCTCACTATTTTATGACCTAGGATAGTAATAGCAACCATAGCACCATCGGCCTGAAAGGTAAATGAACCATTAATATCAAAAACGGCCTATTTTATCTGAAACAATGGTTTATGGGCCCTTATGCTTCTGTTCTTCCATCTGTGTTTCTTTGCTAAGAAAACAGCAGTTACGGTTGCAGAGAGTGGTTCTTCCAACCCACATTGCAAATCTTCATGACTTTATGAAGAATTCACATGTTACCACCTATTTTTTATTTTTTTCTCAAACTCAGAATCAAAACCATTTTCAGCGTTTTTAGCGCTGCTTTGAATTCTAGTGAACGACGTTTATGCTATTCCTCGTGATAAGCAGAAAATGAAAGAGTAGCGCGAGAGTTGGCCAAAATCTCCTTTCATCTTCACTAAAATCATTCATTCTACTAGTGTTTCACTTTTACTAGCCTATTGGACTCTTATCCCAAATTGTTACTGTAGATTTGGAAAATTAGTTTTTAGACTGCGCAGAAATAATGTCAAATGGAGCATTTGGTGTTAATAAATTTCCTGCGGATTGCCTATGAGTTCAACCTGATTCGTATCATCATAAAAATGAGCAAATGCACATTTCTCTTACAAAACACTTTGAAAAGTCTACTGACATATCAAAATAACTCCTTTTTATTCTCTCAAACTTTAAAACAAGTCTCGTGCCAATTTCCTAACCCCGAATGGCTGCAGGAACTGGTTTCCCTAAACGGTGAGGCCGAACCAAAAACCACCTGTGTATTGCTGTGTACCTCTAACCACTGTGTTACAAATCCTTGAAGAGCATATAATAGTGTAATTACAAAAGAAAAAAAAGTTCTCAAGCACTTTCATGACGAAATTGGAAGAACGTTGTTTTAAATGGAGTTCACACGCAAGCTAGGCCTACAAAACTTTTGTTCAATCTGGTAAAAGTAAGCCATAGACTACCCTGTCCAGACATTTCTCCCACTAACTGGACCGCCATCAGTTTAAATACATTGGTGAAAATCCCATCTGCTTGAGAACAAATTCTTGTGATAAGTATCTGATAACACAAAAACAGTCATCTGTTTCAGAATTCTTTCAGTACAATTGTCGCCAGAAAACGAGGCGTTTTTTTTTCGAGAAAATTTGTTCTGTTAAAATCATTGTGCACCCTCTAGGATAAAACTTATTTTTTGTCCCACTCTGAACCAAGCGAAACTTTGCAAGCTTTGGTAGTGATTAAATCGAAATGTAAGTAGCCCAGTGGTAATGATGCTGCTCAATGCTCGCAAGGTATTGGTTCGAACCAGTCCGGAACAACCAAGCCCCCTATCTCTCCGGAGTCCAGAAATTGGTTACATATTCATCTCAGATCAGCCCCCTAACTGTGTTCCAAACAGACTTGAGGAGACTTATGAATAAGATATTAAAATGCCCTAGCACTGCTATCCCAGAATTCCGAGGAGAATCGACTCAAAAAACATTCAACGACTGTCATAAAGAACAAAGAAAACTTCCAATTAGTGCAATGAAATAATATGTAATAAATGAAACTCGCACATTGTGTGATGTTAGGACGTGTTTAAAAAAAATTTCAGATAAACACACAGCGGACGATATGTACAATATGTGTACATAAATGGCGGTCCGACTGGTCTGTATGTACTGCTGAAACAGGGACAGGTGGGAAGCAGAAGTTGGAACACCGTAGTTTCAACGGCAGCATCAACTTAGCTGGGCCCATTGAAGATTTGTGGTTCTTGTATGATGGCGTGGTCAAGAGTACCTTCTCTTCACACTCACCGCTTTCTATGAGATTTTAACTGAATATGTCACCTGAAGAATAACCGCAGAGAATTCACACGGAAGAGTAATGTGCCTCTCACATTAAGATAACAGTTTTAAATACCAACACATAACACGCATGACATTCCTCCCTGTGATTCATTTTCGGATTCTGAGAATGTACCCAGAGCGCTTCGGTAGCTTTTCGCGCTGGTGTTTTCGATTGCTGTGCGAGGATGTTAGCTCCTACTTCAAAATTATCCCCGTTAAGTCTCTATGCATGCCTAGTGGATTATTTGGATTAACTTTAAGTTTACCGCAGAAAGGAATGCCTCATAATCATGCGTGATATCTGATAGCATTTAAGACTGTTATTTTAAAGTGAGAGCCACGTCCATGTGAACTCTGCACGGTCGGTCTCCACGTGATATATTCAATGAAAGACTCATAGAAAGCGGTGAATATGAAACAAGCTATTCTGTATTCAATGTGACTAAAACCTTGGTTTAGCACTTTCTATGTGTAGTTATGGAGGTGTTTGGTTAAGTAGATTGCGGTAGACTTGAACATTCCAAGCTCTGAGGAAGGTTAAATCTGCCGAAGCGTCAGTTTTACCGGAATAAAGCATAAAATAACGGCTCATATTTATTCAAAAAAAACATAAACAATTATTTGATCAATGCCATGAAGTACTGACTTCAGCATTTTATTAGATGGGAGAGATTTCTACGAAAAAGTAAAGGGTCATAGCGCTTTCGTTCCCCACCACATACACCTGGGGTCCGGAGTTTTCCAAATATCTCAGCACATGCTGTGAAAAATTGTAATAGGCAGTAAATAAAAAGTTAACATTATGATGAACATTATTATCAATGGATGAGACTACTGTTCCTCCGATAATTGAAATAGCAGACTTTTATTCACATTCGAAGGAATTTCCATTAGTCACCAAGTATTGACGTCAACATTTTATTACAAGGCAGATATTTCTACGAAAAAGGAAATCATTTCATCTAATGAGAAACAGACGAGAAAAACTGCTTTATACCTCATAATTGACGCGATCGCATAGCTTCTGCACATACCGCTTACGTGTATCTTCGTCTACGAATGGATCAGTTGAGCGATCTAAGATGTTTCCTTCATACTATTAATAAACTTTACATTCGCTTAAATGCAATAATACCATTAAACAGTTTACTGGGTGCGTTTTAGCACCAAGTGCTTATATTATAGCAAAACGGTTTTTTTTCCACTTACTTATCCAATACTCGACCGGTTTATCAGGAACATCGTACTCAGCAGTCATAATTTGTAACACTTAAAAAGATGTCGAGTTGTTAATGAAGCCTTTTCACATGCATAACACTTCTGCTGAAATGTGAACCTATGAAAAATACTAAGTTTAAGAAACGAAACAAAAACTAAACAGCAGAACAAAAAAAAAGAAGAACACGAGCACTGTTGAACTTGCGTCAGATAGCACGTGCCTCAAAAAGATGAGTTATAGGAAGGAAATATTATAAATGAAAAAGAATTACATCAAATAAGGTAGACAAACGGTCCTAACTAACTACTCATATGGTATACTGTATTCGATTCTGTACAGGCATTGCTGAACTAAGACGATTCGTCTCGAAAAAATCAGATGGCACGAAAAAACCTTCAAATCATGTAAAAGCGGCACTCGAACTTATTACAGAAAATCCAAATTCTTTTAGAACCCTATCAAAAGGTGCAGAATAATCTCAAACGTTGTACCTTACAAAATATATTTTTATAACTACTTATGTATAAATCATGTGTCTAAATGATTAGTCACTAAAGCGATACGACGTCGTTAAGAGCGTGATGACTAGTTTGAAAGACTTCAAACGAACTTTTCAAGAATGGCTATTTTCGAAAGACGTCGTGTTGTATGCAAATACTGAATATACGAGGGTTGGCATTTATTGATTTTGTGGTGGGCTCTGGTTGGAAGAGCGGAGGGGGAAGAGTAAGTAGCAAGAGGTCCAGAGGTGCAAAAGTGAACGAGAGGCTCATTCCGACAGCTATCTACTCGCTGCTCGTGTTCGATCAGCTGCTTGCTGAGTTTTCCCAGAATTGTGTATCATGAAGTAAATTTCCTGGAATGATTTGAGATTCTAGTTATCACCAAAAATGTTCAACTCGGTGAATAGACAGCGGAGTGGTATGCGATGTGGTCCATAGTGAAGCAAGGGCCTAGTTCGATCCCATCGCTAACAGTTGCGTCAATTCGCTGGGCTCTGCCATTGGTCGGCTATCCCCATTCTCAAGATTGGTTAAAAGGCGAATCTCAACTACACCCTAGGACACCTGTAAAGAAAGAATACGAAGCCTTTAAAAAGGAACCGAAACAATACGCGAAATTTTCGAAGACCTTTGTGAACGATGGATGCGAGGAAAGTAATTCGAATGTGCGAAGTGCTGGGATCTGCACAGTAGATGTTATGACGGGTCAGATAGTAATCAAAATAATGTTTAACTCACAATTAAATCGTCATAGTTCAAATATGTGAGTTGACCACCTTTTTGTTGAGCTTTTCAAAAGCGCTGCTACACGTGGAAGAGCATCTCTATTTTAGCGACGGAAGATGGATTAATATTATCTGTGCCATATTTAATCCCATTCACAATGTTTAACTTTTTTACTACTGTTTTTTTAATGAGATACAAGCATATTGATGCTGTGATATATTTATTTATATTATCTTACAAACTGATCCTCTTTAGCTGATGCAAGGTTGGTATAGTTCCTCGTTGTCGTTGTCGTTATTGTTGGTGTTGTTGGTCGATGGCTAGCGTTTCGACGATTTCGCCTTCCTCAGATCCCGGACCTATTTTATATTACAATACTTTAATTATTCAGTGGAAAAAGGCTAATGTATTAATGAAGATCAAACTTTTAAATAGAGGCCATATTGAGCATAAAGGCTCGCCGTGGTGTTACGAGGGAGTCTGGCCCACTCGTTCTTCACGTGGGGTCGCAAGCGAGACACACCAAGAGGTCAAAAAATCATCGTGAAATAAGGCGCCAGGTCACGTGTGATAGTGAGGCATTCGTCTTTCCAGTTCATTTTTGGATTTTTGAAATTTATCCAAAGCGCCCCAAGAGTTTTGCGCGTTGATGTTTTCGATTCCTGCGGTAAGATCCGCACAGTCACTTCGAAATCATCGCCATTGTGGTTTTCCTTCCTGTGTGTACCAAGAGGAGTGTTTTGACGAATTTTGACTTTCCTATCTAGGTGTTCTTTTATGCGGATACAAGGCGCTCTACCCGTTTCCCCAATGTATTCCTCACCGCAAGACATACATGAGATCAAGAATATTCTATCTGAACTCATCCAATTCCCGTCTCTCCCGTTACGACATATCATACGGTTTTCTGAGCTGCACAAACGATAATAGAGAGGAACTTGCGAACTTTGGTTGCGAACTAACTGACGGCGTAGGGTATTGAGTGGGATGTCAATAATCGTTACATAATTTTCAAGGCCACTTTTTTAAAGCATCTCTTAACGGCGCAACTTATTTCGTTTGATATGAAAGGTAGCTTCCTTCGTTAAGTTATTAAGTTTCCTTCCTTTCAAAGATATATTGCGATAAGGTTTGCGAGTACTCCCAACGGTTTACCGCCTCATCGTGGCTAAGAGGTGTTTCTGGGTGTCGGACTGCGATGTACAGCGGGGATTCATCCCCTGGCAGGGTCTATTAAGCTGAGAAGGAGTCCGGCGTTTTCACCAAGAAGCCTAGCTAAGAGTAAGCCAATACCAGGATCCACCACCGTTCTGGTATCAAAGTCGCATGGTGGTAAATTTCCTTCTGAACCACAAGGGCTGCAGCTGCCTGTGGTGCTGAAGATCCGGCGCAGGCTTTGGCCAGGCTATCCTCGGGATTGCTGGAAACCACAATGGCCTAGCCAGCAAATCTCCGAAAAATGGAGAATATGGGGCCCGCACAACCAGTGAGGACGGGCCATTCAAGTGTCAAGTGCCAAGTAAAACAGTGTGACGAAAAACTCGCAGATGGAATTATTTTTGTAACACACCACCACCATGGGTGGCGAATGTAAGATTTTATGGAATCCGAACTACTCCTAACAATAGACCATTCAAGTATCCAAGTAATTGTTGTGTGGAATAGTAAAGAAAAACGCCAAGTAGTAAAAACATCTTGGTTCACTACCTTTCCTCTCACCCCTCTCACACTATGTGCAACTCAAATTTGCATAATTTGCACCAGTGGTAGAGACGGTGATTGCATGAGCTCGGGTATAGTTTATCTGATCTCCTGTAAGACGTGTGGTGACGAATACATTGGTGAAACGGGTAGACCCCTCTGTGTTCGCATGAAAGAACACCTAGCCGGCAAAAATAGACCAAATACCCCGCTAGGCACGCATAGGACCCAGAGACATAACGGGGAAGACTTCGAAGTATGTGTCACGATCCTCTCACGCGAATCAAGAACACAGGTGCGAAAAACTCTCGAGGCACTATGGATTAATTCCAGAAATCCGAAAATGAACCACAGGGAAGAATGCCTCATTATCACGCATGATATAGGGCAGTATATAAAACTGCTTCTCTGATGTGAGGGGCACATTATACTTCCATGTGATTCCTGTGCGGTTGGTCTCTACGTGACATACTTAGTGCAAACCTCATAGGAAGCGGTGAGTGTGCAAAGCTGTGTTCAGTGTGATTGAAATCTTGGTTTAGAGTTTCTTTGTTTGGTTATGGAGGCGTCTGGCGGAGTAGATTGCTATCAACTTCACCTTTCCAGGCTGTGAGGAAGACGAAATCCGCCGAAACGTCAGCTTATTCGTGAACAAAGAATAGTAACACCTCGCGTTTGCTCAACAAAAATACGAAGAAGTAAAGAAAAAGTTTCATTAGAATAAACGAAACTGCCAGATCATGATATTCACCTGCACTTTTCACCTCCGATTTTTAACAATATGACAATTTAGTGAAGTTTTTCCTTTGCTTCGAGAGAGGGGAAGGGGGTTCATATGAATATGATGCGAACTATTTGCAGCAAGAAAACCACTGCAGAATTCTGTGTAATAATCATACATCACTATATTGGGGGAACGAGCAGACCACTTTGTCTCCGCAAAAAGGAGCGTCTGGAAGGAAAAGTCAAATTCCCGCAAAGTACTGCTCTAGGTACACATAGGGCGCAAAAGCACAATGGCGATGATTTCGAAGTGACTATCCGGATCCTAGCGCAGGTATGAACACCATAAATGAGCAAGACTCTTGAAGCGTTTTGGATAAATTTCAAAAATCCAAAAATGAACTGGAAAGACGAATGCCTCACTATCACATGTGACCTGGTGCCCGATTTCAAAATGATATTTTGACCCCGTAGTGTGTCTTGCTCGCGACCCCACGTGAGCAACGCGTGGGCCAGTCTCACTGGTAACATCACAGAGCCTTTCTGCTCAATATGGTCTCTATTTAAAAGTTTGATCTTCATTAATACTTTGGCTTTTTTCCACTGAATAATTAAAGTATTGTAATACTGAGTAATAATAATACGTGCAGGATCTGAGGAAGACGAAATCGTCGAAGCGCTAGCCATCGACCAACAACACCAACGACAAGGAAGACCTATAACAACCTCGCTTCGCCTAAAGAAGATCAGTTTATAAGATAATATAAATAAATAGATTAACTATCTATGCCGAAGTTTATAAAAAGTCGGTCTTTTGAGTTATTAAGAGATGTTGTAATATTTGCAGAATTCGGACCCCAGGTCATCTTTGAACCCGGGATTTGGAGGTGATCTAAGGTCTGAGCTTTGCAAACATCTCAGCATCATTGCGGTTTAATCTCTTTTAATTATCGAGTATTTCGCGTGTATACCAATAAGGCGAACACCAAGTTGTTGGTGCAGTGGGCAACTATAGCTCTCCGATCTCTTCCATGACTTGGTTCTTCTTTTACTTTTTTAAAGCTCCAGTGCAAAAATTTCAAACTAATTCAATGCTTTGAAGGCTCCACTAAATAAACGAATTCACCTATTTATGTGTCATTCTGGTGCCTAAGAAGATCTCTCAACCAGTACTAGGCGTGAAGATATTACGTGAGCCGTTTCATGTGCATAATATATTGTTTGGCACAATTTTTCAGCATTTCTTACACGACTCATCCGCATGTCTACAGTTTGAATCCAGCACTTCGTGAATCGGATTGGTTTCTTCGGACCCACCATCCAGTAAGGTTTTCGAGCTCGGTTTGGCCGCTTCGTGAAGACTGTTCCATTCTTTATGAATATCGTTGAATACTCATCGAATCCATTCTCTCTGGAGTCATCGGATAGCTGGGATAGAGCTTTCCACTTAAACTGCGAAGAGTGAACCGTCCGTAGACAAGGCTGGCACCAATTTCCTGGCGGGATTAGAGGCTGGGTGAACCCGGTGCGGAGTCGCTCCGGCATCGCAGTCGTGAAGAACGGTCTCAATACCACTCCGCCACCCACCCGTTGTTTCTATACTTCAATATTTATATTACAATACCTACTTGGATTATGAGACCCTAATTTCTCACTAGCTGTCTGGGTATTAGCCCAGCTCCGACTTGTGTTATTTTCCTGCGGTTGCTACCACCGTGCTGGATTGTTCCAAGCATGATGGTGACGTATTCGAGAATCACTTTGTGTGATATAAGTCTTTCCAGCTTCACATACATCTGCTTGATGTGAGCCAGAAACACCTGGGGTCAGATGTAGGTGGACGTTTGCATTCATTTGGAGGCTATCTTGGTGTTGTGTACATGTATCTGCTTTCAGCGCCTTTTTTTACATTAGCAACACATCCAGGTTTCGTCTTCGATGTGTGATTTAAGTATTTCGATGGAGACCAGATAATCATCCAAGCTATAGAATCTGCAGTCCGAGTTTATGCCACCGATGCCAGTTATTTTTCAGAATACATCGTTCATGCGCTCAATGGTTGGTTTGCGGGACTCTCGTTTTTCTTGAAGTGTCAATTCGAATCTCAGCTGGATGATAGAGCACTGCGCGAGGAGCCGTTAGGTCGAAAAACTGGATTATAAGTATTAGGTTTGCCAGTTCATGACTGATTTCATTGAGAGGTACGAAGAGTGATAGGGCTCATTCCTAGTCTTCGATGCTATTCTTTCTCCATACTTTTTTCCATATTCACTGAACGCCATTGTTATGCTGTGATCCCTTTGTTCAAGGAACCTTCTGTTCCAATGATTTTGAAATTCGACTTCCATTTAACCTCAGTATGAAAAATCAGTAACATTCTTCTCACTTATGAGCATGCACGTGGTTGTCACAAATTTTATACTTTGTCTTGTTCGCGTTTGCTCCGCAGCCATCTCATAAATTAGGTTTGGTTCCAACTTTTTAACAATTTCACAGTTAACCTTTTTCCTGTCTTTTTGAACACTCTGTGAATCGTCTCTGCTTTGAAGGCATTCATCGAAAAGACGACGGTATCAGTGGCAACACAAAGGCTTGACGAAAATTTTCCAATTATGTGTATGCCCTTTTATTCTAAGTCGAACAACTACGAATCAATGTAGGGATAAACGGCCTTAGTGAGACGGTTGATCGGGTTTCCTTTTCGTTAGTGATGGCAAACGACCGATGAAAAAGCTGCATCTTCATTGTGTAGTCAGCATAGCGTGTCTGTTCGACAACTGCTTGAATATTTCTGTCTTCGTGAATATTGATGAGTGATGGTCGAATCAATTCCCTCAAATTCAAGGTTAGGTGTATTCTCGCTAGAGGAGCTGTAGGTAGCGAAAACGTTTGCGTCGAATTATTTCCTCTTGTCAGCGGGTTCAGCATCAAATAATATAATTACCAACCTCCGCACTAAGCAACAACTTTTTGGGCCCTTATGAACTCTCCTTAACGATCTGATCCAAGACTACCAACAGGCTCTTTTTAAGTTCTCTATGACTACGAGCGAGTTTCAATTGCTATTCTATTCAATCTATGCGAACACCGGCTGATCCCATAATTATGAAGTGAACACCATAAAACAGTGAGTTTGTTGAACGTTGCTGTCATACGTGACTTGTTCTTTTTCCTCATTCAATCGTCAATGGTTTTTTTTCCACCGCCAGTTCTTTCCTACGTTCTTTACATTTTGCGCTCACTGGAACATTTGCGCGAAGTTCATAGCGTTCGGTATGGTTCCGCTCGACATAGCAGTCGTTTAGGCAAAAAACTCTCCCCAAAATATTCTCGTCATGAAAAAATTTTTCTATCTAGCCTGGAATAACCAAAGAACGAAGAAGTGAAGAAAGCATAGTTCCTTTTGTAAGAATGCGATGGGCTTCCAGATGTCTAGGTGGGATCCCATGTCCATTACCAATTAATCTGCTATCATAAAGTGAATCTCCGTAGAGCAAACGTGCCGTAGAAGCTTCTTCCACATAAAGGCAATTTTTTACTATTTATGTCCCATATTCTCGAAATGGGTACGATTTTCCCTTCACTGGCTGAACATGTTGACGAATACCAGTTGGTGAGGATGAACCGTTTTGCTGTGGTTGTTGAAATATGGAGATGATAAACAGACCTCATATGAAAAGATATGATGCGTAATTAATGGGTGTGCGACAAAGCCTGTTCTAGAACACCGAAATTTCACCAAGGTTTCCGATGACAAATGACAGGCGTTCCGAAATCCTATTTGTGCATCTCAGTCTTCTTGTTTTCTAGTCGTGCATGGGGATCACAAGAACTTGGATATAACATGCTGTCACTGTCCTGAGTTTTTCGGTGTTCAGCAAAAAATTTTCTCCACGTTTTTTCGTCCATAGTTGTTTTGATGCTGTTTCAGGGAAGCCATATACAAGCCAAGATTTGGTTCACTCTCGGCAGTTGTCTGGAAAAGATTTCGTAGACGGAAGCACCCAAAGTGTGGAGCACTGATTTCGATTGGTTTATTGTTGCATGAGCTTCTTTTGTTTTTCTTGGAATGCCAACACATCTTAGCTAGTGGACTATCAATCTTTCATCACAGAAAATTACATGCGCAATTTGATTGACGTGAAATGGTCACACTGAGATGTTGTTACCACGGGAATAGTAATTTCACGTTGCACGATAGTTTTAAGAAATGGGATTAACAATTCCAAATAAAATCTTTCCCAAAAATCTGTACTGACATGTTATTGTTCCCAGATTTTATAACAACAGTAGACTCTTAAGTATATGAAGTGACAGCCATTATATGGACGTCGTTTCTAAAGATCATCAGGTTTCCCTTGATTAGCGCGCCGTGTCATTTTATCACTTCAACAATAATGAATACGATGGATCGAAGGTGTACAAAATGGTGTAATCTCCTTCATTTTGAATTGAACCCCAGTTGTTCTCGTGTTTTTCAAAAAGAAGTAGTTATTGGAAAGACAAATGAAATTCACTGCAATGATGTTGCACCGTACAATCTAGATATCAAGATATCAGGGTGCTATATGTGACACAACCATAGTGACACTGAGATATCTGAAAACCCCGGACTGCTGGTATCTGCGGTGGGGAACGAACTCGTCTTACCCTATCCGGGGCTGGCGCTTTCACCACTACACTATGCGGGCACTTCGTTTCGCCTGTCTCTCAGCAAGTTTTCTATTGATCAATGCCACCAGCAATCACCCGCCAACGAGGTTGATCTAAATTAAAAAAAGCTGAGAGACAGGCGAAACGAAGGACCCGCATAGTGCGATAGTGAAAGCGTCAACCACCGGAAAGCGTAATAGCGCGTTCGTTCCCCACCGCAGACACTAGCGGTAAGGAGTTTTGCAGATATCTCAGCATCATTGTGGTTTTAACAGTCTAATAGTCATCTAACAACAATAACTAATAGAATTCCGGTACACAACCAGTGAACATAGGCCATCCAAGTAACCAAGCAACATTGCACGCTCTCAATATTCCAAGAGATTTGAAAAAATTCTCTATTGTTTTGTATAATTGTTTACTTTACCGATATTACACACGTCTTAGGTCACAAACAAAACAATACATAAACAGTGAAGTTTTTCAAACAACGATAAGTGGTTTATGCCAAGAACTAGTCTTAATGTTTAACTTTTATTTACTGCCTATTCTTCTTTTCATGGCAGGATATTATGTGAAATACAACCACAACGATGCTGAGATATGAGCAAAACCCGGGAGCTCTGTTGGGCTTCCTAGCCACGATAAACGTTCCCGGATGCTCACACTTCCGAAGTTATTGCTAGCACCGTTAGCACTCTCGCGATGAAGAACACTTATCCTTGTAGGTGCTAATTTTTTCGGTGGTTTATTTTGGTGCATAGAAGTTCTCCCCTGTAATTCTTGTAATCAATCGATAGCTTAAACGCAGATGCTATGGTGGGGGCCGTCCATGGGAGGATATTCTAATTACTCCTTTTGCAGCAGGAAACAATTGCTGTTGTGGAGGGTTGCGAACTAGAAAGTGTAGCCAGTGAAGACGTGCAGAAATGCCTGCGTCTTGGGAAACTGACAACGCATCCTATGCGCAGCATCATTTTGGATAAGCAATCTGTTGTTCTCCAATCCTCAATCGCTGTGATGACTTCTGTGTATTATTTGGAATGAGGGGATATAAGAACTAGAAGGTAAAGAACGTAATATTTCCTGCGGTACTTATACAACCGGGGGCGTGTAGTCCGGTAGTTAGAGGCGCCCTGCAATACACATGGAATCGACTTCGCGCCCAAGGCTCACCAAGCCTTCTATCCCTCCGGGGTCGGTAAATTGGTACCAGAACTGTTTGGGAGGATAGCGGGACTGACTGGGAACATCGGTGGGCCACCACGAGTCATTGTATAAGCCGGATATGCATTAAATCACTTCTAACGATTTATAGTGAAGTCGAATGCATGGCTCATTCCAGGGATTAATGAATGACGAAACTCTTATCCCTTATCCTTTACTTATATAACTCGATCAAATGCTGACAGCTGCATGAATGCATGGTGGCTTTTCTTCACGCAAAAGAGTTGTATCTGCACCAAAAACAAGGGAGGATTTTAGGAAGAACATGGAACACACATAAGACGAAAAAAGATCAAAAATCTTTTCAAAACGCAGAAAAAACCAATTTATGGTACGTAGAGAAAATTTATCTATAAATGGAGAATTCTATATCTACCTAACAAGTATCCTCTATGTTTCATTTTAACATCTCTTGTACCAATCGTGTTTTTGTGGTTGTAACTCCTGTCATGTTGGATCGCATCTCAAATTACTGGTCACCACACCCGCGTGCCTGCCTTGCACTCATACCTCTTAACTATTGCGCACGTTATCAGACTCACTACCGAGCACAGTTGATTGTTTGGAGACTTGGCCGCTCTCCATTCGTTTGAACCCAGTCACTCGCCTTAGCACCGGGAAGGGTAATCACACTTTTTATGACTAACTAAGGCTTAGAAAACAACTAAATCATGGTATTTCAAGAAAGTCGAAGAAGAAACACGAGAGCAAAATGCAAACAAAGGATTCAATTAATTCGTATGAGTGGAATGATGAGTTAATCTGGAATAGCTCATGTAACTTTCCATCCCACTTATTAAAAAATCGCTTGACTTCTGTCCTCAAAGCGCAATATACGGGACACCGAATGAAGCACTTCATTGTATTCTATTCTATCACCATTGCCACTAAAGGTGAGATTAATTTGAATTACTCCCATCGACATTCCCTAGCAACACCGCCGTATAGTGGTTGCATAAAATTGGTACTCACCCTAACTGACAATTAAAGAAATCACGGTAACCGCTCAAGTACTTATCTTTCAATGCACTATCGTTCCTCCCATCTAAAGATCAACGATTATATGTCAACGAAAAACACATGTTATGAAAAACAGATCAAATTATTTGTGAAGATAAAGTCGTTTCATATTTGTGAAAAGAGTGATGAACTTCCTGCTTTCATTTTGTACCTTCCAACAAAAAAAATTCTATAGAAAGTGCTAAAAACAACAATGGAGTTTGTCAATAGTTCTTCACTAAAAAAATCGTTCTGCAAAAGATTTCTGTCAAATCCCTTCCAAGAGATATTACTTTGCATTAGGTTAGTTGCATTTATACACTCATAAGCAATGTCAACGAAATATATTAAACAGAGGAGCAAACGTTCAGCGTTGGTCAATCCCTAAATGATGTGCGATACATTCGAGTCCAGTCATGTCATAGTTGAGCGAAGTTAATTCGTACATGACCTCTAGTTGCACTTGCGATAAGAACCGATGAATCAAGTCTGCGCTTTTGTCTTCCCAGGCAAGTCTGGTAGCAATTCGCTTATCCTGGACGCTTGGAAAGCTTGCAGAAAATGGGGTATTGAATCGAAAAAATCGAAGCTCCGAATGATGCAGTGTGCACTGCAACCACTGCGATACATTGCCCTCACAATTAAAATGTTTTCACAATGTTTAACGTTTTGTTTTCTGCCTTCTATAATTTTCATGGCAGGTTACTAAGCGAAATACAACCACAACGTTGCTGAGATATTTGCAAAACTCTGGACCGCAGGTGTCTATGGTGGGGAACGAACGCGCTATTATCCTTTCCGGGGAGTAACGCGTTCACCACCACACCATGCGGGTCCTTTGTTTCGCACGTCTCTCAGCTATTTTTAAAATGTTTTCCTAAATGCGTGGTTGGAGACGCAGTCCGTCACGAAGCAACGCCCTGGTTCGAGCACTTATCATTGCTTTGCCCCAATCCATTTGGGAACGCACTAGTTCAGCTTTCCCCATTTCCAAGATCTATTAGAAGCAGAATCGGCTGGCCCAGCATTCCACGATATTCATAGAAAAGAAAAATCTTCAAGCAGGAGCCGAAACAACACCCGAAATCTTCGAAGATCTTTGTGGACTATAATTGCTACGAGTAAAATAATGTAGAATATTCAAAGCACAGTGGTAGGGACGCTATTCACTGCATGGAATGCTCGGATTCGACCTCACAGTCTCGAATCAACCAATTCTCCCATTATCATTTCAGTAAATTAGTACCGAACTTGTCTAAGAAAAGCTCTTTTTATAGCATAGAGAAGACGGATGGGTCAGTGGTAGTGATGGTGATCGTCACGAACAGTTCTAGTTTGATCCTTTTCTGGGCTAATTGAGTCCCATTGTGCTTGTATCAGGAAATAGGTAAGACGCACTAGCATGACCAGCACAGGTTTCCCAGAAGGATCCTTTGATGGGAGGTAAAAATATTAAAAGTCATCTATGAATAAACAAATTCAACTATGTGATATACCACTGTAAGGTGATTCGGTCATAGTGCAAGGAAAGAAATTTTCTGTGGATACTATGATTAAGGGTAATTAGTCGCTCAACAAGTTCCACACTACTGTGTTAACTAATAGAAATTGCCCTGTATAATATTTGTTCGAAAAAATATTGAAATGTTTACAAGTAAAACCAATCTATACCAGTACAAGAATCTTGCACAATAAGAGAAATAGCAGAAACTCGTTAGAACACTCGTTTCACTAGAACTACGAATAAAATTATTTCTCCTTTTGCGTTGTTCACACGTTGTTCAAAGCATCATCGATGGAAGGATAGAAATGAGTGAGAATAGTCGAATCTCTCGAGCCCAATACCTTTTGCAGCAAGTCCAGCAGCATTACTGTAAAATAGGAAAAATAGAGATCTAAAGAGCGAAGGAGTCTTTGATAAAACAATTATTCAGAATACTAATAAATCCTCCACAGTGAGTAATAAAACTTTAAAAGGCTCAAATCTTCTTGTTCGAAATGTTTAAAAGTCAAGTGGAAATTTAGCTGCTTTTCCCTTGTGAAATTTTAATCGCAAAAGTATTCGCCTATTGAAAACCACAACAGAATTCAAAGAAAAAATGTATTGCTTTGAATAATAAGAAACACCCGCTCTATAAATCAATAATTCTAAAAAACACTATTGAATATTCAAAGGATGAAAAAAATAATTTCACAACAAGCACAAACAAGGTTTGCGCGAATGGTCAGTGGTTCGACGGTGCACCGAGTGAACCAACATTGTCATTGCTCCGAGATTCAAAATTTGGTAACAGATTTGTTCAGGAAAAGCTCTTTCCGATCCATATAAGCGGTAGATTGGATGTGATGAAGACTTGAGGACGCTCTAATAGTGCTACGACAAGATTCCATAAAAAATCAACTCGTTCAGCATTCAACGACATTCAAGACGAAAATAAAGTACTAAGGTCGTGGCCGAACCCATTCGCAAACTCAAAGACGTTCGCGGATAACGAATGAGCAACAACGAACACATTAAAAAAGTGCTGAAAACCGAAAAATATGTGAATATGGATGGTATAAATGAGAAAAAATGAGGTAAATATTCAAGTAGTTCGATATTGACTCACGCACGAATAGTCAAAATAAACATAATGGTAGGCTAAACATCTAATGAAAACATGGCGCCGACTCACATGGTGCGGCTGCGAAGAGCACATTGATTCCTTTTCGTTGTTGTTCATCAAAAACCTGGTAACGAGAAAGTAGGTTATTAGATTGAAATGAAGACACGCTAATAAAGCTGCAACAAAAAAAAACATAGCGCAGAATATCTGTGGATTCAGGTTCGTCAAATGACGAAAACTTCTTCTGGGTTTTCGCGCAGATTTTCGAAAAATGATTGTTAACATTTTGCCTCAGTAATGATTCTATTTCCTTTATTTCATATCTTTTCAAGGAAATTTGAAAAAGTGTCATTTTCTGTGAATGAGAATTTACTTGAGTTTTCCACAAGCTCTGAGTTTATAGCCTCAGTGAAAATAGTTTGCATTCTTAACCTTTTTATTAACTACCTATTCTTTCTAACGGCAGCATACGTTGCGAAATATAACTACTATAATGCTGAGATATTTGCAAAACTCCGAACCGCAGGTGTCTGCAGTGGGGACAAACGCGCTATTGTCCTTTCCGGGGAGTAGCACGTTCACCATATAATAGTTCGCATTGTAAATTTCAGACCATGAACTCGGATAAATTGCGAATCATTCATGATTATAAGAACTAATTATTGTAACTCTGAATCAGGACAGAAATACCAAGTTTTTCTGCTATTCCTTGACCTCCATTTAGGGTTACCTATAGATCGCAGCTTCACTAAGATCTCTCAAGCTCATGGTTCCGTTATAAGCAATGAAAAATCACTCTAACAACTTCATTTTTTTCAGCTTCATACAATCTATCGCTTCATGCCTGTTATACATTTTCTCAAAAGAAAAGTAACACGTTTTGTCAGCTATCGCAGCTTTTAAAACACCAAAATTCACCTCAATGAGACAATTAGCACCGGTATAATCAATTTGGGTGATAGTAGACAAGTCTATGATAACGGCTCCAATTGGCACTGGCTTTGTTTCCGTACGAGAACACTGCTATAAAGGTTAAACTGACGTTATCATCATTATCATGATCATGATCATCATCATCATCATCAAGAACAACAACATCATCTTAACGTATGACAGAAGGAGAAACGTACAGAGAGTCTTCCATCATCTACTACGTCGGGTGATCTCACTTTAATACTTCTTAGTGTGGTTCCTAATTCGTTTCTAGAATGTTTCAGCGACCTTTTACGCTCAGTTTCTTCTTCAATCCGCCTAAAAACATCGTTTTAGTACGTAGAGGAACGAACACTTCTTAAGGGATTGCCACGAAAGTCTGTGATTGCGCCAGTCAAATAAGACCACAGCTATGTGTTTAACACGTTTAAACGCTGACCCATGTAGGTCATACGAACACTTCCATCTTGGGTAAGACAACAGCATTCCTAGGTCTTCAGCACAAGTAGTCTACACCTTCTGTTGTTGGTAGGAATATTTGCCATCTTGCAATTGGGGCTCCTCCAAGCTTCGATTCTTAGCACAAATTTATTCCTAGGTGAGCTTCCATTTTATGGCTTCAAATTTCTCAGACTCAGCAAACCATGAATCCCAAGTTATATTTCGCAGTTTGACACATGGGAGCTAGCCATGAAGAGACATGAGAAAAATGCGCCACACTGATAAGCGACAAACCTTCGTTCTACTGTTGGCAGCCGAAGTACGTCCTCGACACCTTTCTTGAATTGCTCCGCATTCAGATATACAAGTGGAGCAAGGAAACGAACACAACATACACCGTCACGAAAAACCGCATCCCTAAACATGGCAGGAATCGCATGCATTAATAATTATGTAAGAGTATCCATTACGAGAACTTTAATATTGTCATCAGAAAGTCGCTTCGGCTTGGCTGCGCACATTGAAAATTCTCACATCTAACGTTTACGCCATCAAATTGAGGTAGTTCAACCATATTAGACACTAACTCACGCCAACCACGGATCTCCCTCATATGAGAGATCACGATATCCAGTTATAATCACAATCTTAACCCTTTTATTTACTGCCTTTTTCTTTTTAATGGCAGGGTATGTTGCGAAATATAAGCCGTATATAATGCTGAGATATTTGCAAAACTCCAGACCGCAGGTGTATGCGGTGGGGAACGAACGCGCTATTGTCCTTACAGGGGAGTTCTTCGCATACCACCACACCATCCGGGTCTTCCGTTTTGCCTGTTTCTCAGCTAGTTCTATTGTTTTTTTGCCATCAGCAATCACCCACCAACGGGATTGATCTGGAGAGCCCAAATCGGCATTGAACCCAGTTAAGCTGAGACTTAGTTATAATCACAATCTTAACCCTTTTATTCATTGCTCTAATTACGATTAACCCCCTATCAACCACTAGGGGGCGTGCCATGTGGCCTCATGACTAACTAGCTGTCTCACATATTTCTTATACCCACATATATCTTACACAATGTTAATCACATTACAAAGATAAGGTAGTATTAGTGTATTGTTTTCACAAAGAACTAATTACTTAGGTTTAGAGTTCGCGCTGCAGCAGTAACGAAAAGCCACACGTGAGAGGCCGTGCGAGGACAAGCATTCTACTAGGTTGTTCGGGAATCGATGGCGGATTTCAATCTGTGTATCCAAGGCAAAATATCACAGCTATAAATAAAAAATATTTTAAAAAAAGTAGAAAGCGCTGCAATTTACAATCTTTGCCAATGAGGATCAAATTTTTTTACATCGGTTGTTCAAAATTCTGGACTTCTGAAAAGAAACCGATGAAGTCGTTCGAGGCAGTTTTGGACACGGATTGATTTCTGAAGCATTCCTCGAACGGAACGTTGTCAAAAAATTTGGAAAACTGTAAGTTGGTAGGCGAGAGGCATAGCAAGCATGATGGACGAAGCAGAGTTGCATAGCCTAGCTCGTTTAATCTTTTGGTGTCAGTAACGCGATTTGTGGTCGCGTCTCGATAGTGCGACGTGTTGCCAATTCGTACAGCACCCACTCGGTAAGCATTCTCAACTTTAAAATCTTCCTTAGTTGACAAGAACTATTTATTATGTTTTATCGAATCTTTCTGCAAGCTCTCGAACAATCGTGCATCTATTTGCTCTCACAAAAAAACTTCAAATCGTCGCCGTCAATAACAAACTTCCTTTGGCGACCTCTAATTTTTAAGGTCGAATTTGCCACAATGAAATTTCCCAAGCCGAACGCGTCCGTAAGCATTTCCTTGGCCCGTATCACTTCATATTCTCAGCAGTTTGCGCAGCGTTCGAGCAAGTATGTATTCATGAAGGAAAATTTTCCTAATTCGCTGTTTCGACCTTGGAAAGCTTGAAAATAATTTAAATTATATTGGAGTTCAATTAAACAATGTGAAAGGACATAAAATTAGCATTGAAATGATATATAAGTGTATCAAATCAAAAAAAATTATTGCTAATGATAGCCTTTTATTTTCCGCCTAGTATATTTTTTAAAGAGCACGTATGGCGCAGTGGACGGAGGCGCCCTGCAGAACACACGTGGAGTTGATCCTCGCGCCCATGACCCACCAAGCCTTCCATTCAGCCGGGGTCGGCAAATTGGTACGAGACTTGTCTGGGAGGAGAGCACCACCGGCTCGATGCATCGGTGGCCCACGGCAAATCATTGTAAAGGCCAGACATGCATTCAATCGCCTCCAAACGATGCTTTATGATGTCGAATGCACGGCGGATCCCTCAGGAAATGATTAACGCCGAGAGCTATATCCTTTTCATCCTTTCATAATTTTTCATGGTATGATGTGAAATTCCACGGATCTCCTTCATATGAGGGATCTCGAGTCGGTCAGTCGCAAAGCCACGTGGCGCGTCCCCAGGTGGCGGATAAAGGATTAATCGCGGACCAAAAGCGACCTTTCCTTTAACGAGACGCAGGTGGATCCAGGAGAAGGACTCCATGTTTCTGCTGCGCCGACATGGCACATAGTTTCTGTATCTACAAGGCGTATTCATGCACGCGTGTGCGAGTGCGCGCTAGCCTGTGAAGATTCTATTCTACGATCCAATTCGGCCAAAAGCCTACAGTTAAGTGACAGGGAACTATATGGGAGGCGGTTAGGTCTCGCCTCCAACAAATAAGCTCCATGTCCACTCTGGGAGAGCCTGGCAAGCTACCCGTGAGTATACGCAGCCCTCACGTTCAAAGCCCAGCAAGCTATACGTGGGTATCAAAATGCTAAACGCAATAAAAAAACCGGCCTCATTCCCCTGACTCCGAAAGAGGCCCCAATTTCGCAGCGTTGGGTAGGACGAGTAGGAGAGGCAGCTGAAATCTGAGGACCAATGGAAGCTGCCTGGATTTCAAAGAACTATGGTGACGAACTGCACCTAGAATGCACGTGCACTTGCATCCGAGTCCTCAATAGAAGACATGCTCATGCAAGCAAAAACTATAAGGTACGACGTCAACGGCCTGGCCGAGGCGAGAAGACGCCAACCTTTCAACGCCGTCTATGACACCGGAGAAGTGTTCGTCGGAACATGCGACAGTAGAGGAGTCGGTGGCGTCGGCGTTCTAGTCAGCACGAGTTCGTCCATGAACATCGATTCATTCGAACAACTTACAACCCAAATCGGACGTTTACGATTAAGAAGAAGTGGATTAATTCCAAGTTTGACAACATTCGTCGTTTACGCTCCGAAATCAAACTATGACGAAGAAGAAGTTGAAGCGTTCTATATGGACTTGGAGAAGTTCTACAGAGAAGACGACACATCCTTCAAGGTCATCACTGGAGATTTCAACGCCAAGATTGGACCAAGAAGAACGTCTGAAGAACGTCACATTGAGACCCACGGATTAGAATGAGACGAACAGGGTGAGCGGCTATCTGAGTTTATCATGGCGACCAAGACCATCCATGGTAACTCGCAATTCCGGAAGCCCTACCCTCAACACTGGACGCGGGAGTCTCCCAATGGAGAGTACCATAACGAAATGGACCGCATCATAGTAAAAAGAAGGTTTTGCCTACCCGATGTCACTGTTGCCCCAAAAATCTACGCGGGATCAGACCACAGTCTCCTTCGTGCAATTTTCTATTTCTCGCAGAAAGAAGAAAAAGCCGCTAAATTCAAGAACCCAAGTCCCAGAACCACCACAAACTGTGACTTATTCAGTTCATTAGTCGGCTGTTGCGAAGATGCCGTTGTCGATAACTTCGACGAAGAATACGATCGGCTCATTCAATATCTTCACGTTAGCGCTATGAAAGCTGAGGGTTCGAAAGCTACCAACAGTCGTCTGTCTCAAGAAACACCCGAGCTGATACGCCAGCGTGGAATCACACGAGCCGCAAGCAACCGTGCACTAACGTCCGAACTTGCAAAACAATGCAGACAGGCGATAAATGAAGATCTTAAGGAGAAAAGAGCAGCAGTAATGATCGAAGCTGCAGAGACTGGAAAAAGCATTCGCAAAGCCCACCGATGCTTCGCCAATTACAAGAACAAAATGATTGCACACTGACGCCCAGACGGAACAGTTACAACGCCCAGAAAGACAATGGTGAAAATCATTCACAAATACCACTAAGATCTCTTCAATAACGGCGTCCACCTTCCGTCATAGGAAATAATGAAGGATGGGTATGTTGTCCCACCGGTTGTCCCTTCTAAAATTGGACGTGCCATTTCGTCGGTGAAAAATCGAACAGCGCGAGGTCCGGGCAGGACAATATCAGAATATGTGAACAACCTAACGCCTCGTAAACACACTGGTTCGGCTCTTCACAAGTTACCTATCTGAATGCACGGCTCCTACTCAGTGGAAGGCCAACAAGACCCTGTTATTGTTCAAGAAGGGTGACCTACACGATATTGGCAACTATCGCCCAATCTGCTTGTTGTCTGTTGTCTACAAACTTTTCACTCGAATCATTCTAAACAGGATTGACAGAACACTGGACGAAGGGTAGCCATGTGAGCAAGCAGGGTTTCGAAAAGGATTTAGTACGATGGACCACATCGACACGATAACAAGACTCTATGAAGTATCGCCAGAGTAGAAAAGACCGCTCTGTCTCACCTTCACCGATTTAAAGAAGGCCTTTGACTCGAATGAGATAGGAGTTATAGAAGCCCTTCATAGCCAAGGAGTCCCTAGTCAGTATATAAAGATTCTTCGTAAGCTGTATAAAATTTCACAACCAAGACAACACCATTCTACGACGATACTAACATTGACATCAGAAGAGGAGGTAGGCAAGCGAACATTGGAGTGGGTTAATATGGGAGTGAAAATCGATAGTTGGCAGTTACATCATCTTTGCTTTTCTGATGACATCGTCCTTATAACAGCAAGCATTACCCAGGATACTAATACTAAAAGGATTTAATGCGATGGACCACATCCACACGGTAACACGGCTCACTGAAGTATAGCGAGAGTACAGAGCACAGCTCTGCCTCCCTTTCACCGATTTACAAAAGGGCTTTGGTTCAACTGAGATAGAAGCAGTCATGGAAACCCTTGATAGTCAAGGAGTACTTACTCAGTACATATTCTTCGTGAGCTGTACAAAAATGTAAGAACGAAGATATCACCATTTTACAACGATATTAGCATTGACGTCAAAAGATGAGTTAGGCAAGACGATACTACCTCGCCAAAATTATTTACCGCCGCCCTCGAGAAAGTCATGCGAACATTGGAATGGGATAATTTAGGAGTGAAAATTAATTGTCAGTAGTTAAATCATCTTCGCTTTGCTGATGACATCGTCCTTATAACATCAAACATTAGCGAAGCGGATGCAATGCTTGCCGACTTTGATAAAAGTTGTGGAAAGATTGGTCTTCGACTAAATCTCACAAAAACGATGTTCATGAGGAAGGGATTGGTTTCGTATGCCCTATTCACGCTCATACGGAACGAATGTTTCCGAATGCTACAGTTATGTCTGTCTCGATCGGGAAATCAACATGTTGAACGACTTAGCTCCAGAACTGAGCAAAAGGTAACGACCAGCTTAGAGAGCTTTCAAGAGTATCGAGGATGTAGTAAAGAGAACAAAGAACACCCGACTCCGTGCCCACCTTTTCGACTCAACGGTACTTCCTGCCTTAACCTATGCGTCAGAAACCTGGTCGCTGCGCAAGCAGGATGAAAAATCATTCAACGTTATTGAACGCGTAGTCGAAAGGACGATGCTAGGAGCGTCCCGTTTCACACAAGTGAGGAAAGAGATCGGAAGCTCCAAACTGCGTCAACGAACAAAAATCAAAGATGCCATCCTGTAAGCCAAGCAGTCGAAGATAAGGTGGGCCGGACACGTAATGCGTATGAATGTCAAACGATAGACAAAAGCTGTTGGCGTCTGGATTCCTCAAGATGTCAAACGCACTGCAGGACAACCATCGACCCGATGGTTAGAGTTCTTCACAAAAAGCCTTAACGAAAGATATGATGAACGACGAGTCCCTAGTGCGAACAGAACCCACTGGGCTACTCTTGCGAGCGACAGAGAATAATGGAAGGTTTACGGGCGCCCGCTTAAGTCACTCGGTGATTAACGGGACTACAGCTGATACAGGTGACAGGTGAATTCACGTCAAATATTCAAAACACTGATAATAAAAGTTTTACATATGTCCTGTATTAAAGGCTAATTTGAAGCCTTACAGTGAAACGCTGACGTAAGAAACACTTCGTAATAGGTTTTCAAACATCATCTTACTGTCACTGCTGCAATCATAATCGCAGCATGAAAACGTCCGTTTACGATGGTATTTTGGTTTTGTTCAAAGTCTGATAAGAACTTTTCTATCACATAGCTTTGAGTTAAAGTGGTTAGTTGTTAGAAGCGAGAAGGTACTTACTGTTTGCTTTTTATTGATCCAACGAATCATATAGAGTACATTATTTATTTTTGACTATAACTTGAATTTTGTTAAAGGTAACAGAGCCTATTATAAAAACACAAGACATGTTATACTTCTTTGACCAGAGTATTTCTCTACGTCATTGATTTTTATGATAAGCCGAGTTGATATGTTACATTGGCAACGAATAGTAAAGCCCACAGATGCTCGTTTATATCAAGGATAACAAATTTACAACATAGATATAAACCAAACCTATAACTATCGATTGGCTGAAAATATGATTGACCCTCATTGTGACTTAGTCGTCCAATTTCCACGACTTTCGATCTGAAAAAAGCATATTACATAACGAATGGTAAAGTCAATAAATACAGAAAAAGTTTATGCAAATCACTTCTGAATAGTATACATAAGCAGCGCAGCAGCGAAACAGGTTCCAATCAGAAGACCTTCGATAACGTCGTAAAGAACCGTAGCTGCGAAGCAGACCGTGAATATTGCCTGTTATTGAATCATATATAAAAACATATGATAATATGGTAAGTAAACTAACTCACACAATCGGTCTTCGAGATCGGCCACAACTTCGAAATGGAACTAAGTTGCATAAACATTCCTTTCAATGCAACAATGATGATGCAGGACAGAAAGCACACAGGTAATGATTCAACAAGCTGTCCCATGAAAAGAATAACCGCAAGTAGAACCAACGAGGAGAAGATGGTTGCTAACTAAAACATGGTTACATGCGTCCAGTTGACTTTTATACTGCAGATAATAGTTAACATATCCATGCACATGTGCATCAGTGTGCTTGCCTGCATGCGAAAAAACGAATCCACGTTGATTAGAGGAAACATCTGCAGTCACCTGACAGGGAAGGGCATACTGGTAACACTCAGAGGTGGTGTCCCGGCATTTGCACACACACTCTAGTGTAACCCTGAGGGTACCCATAGGTGGTCGATAGTTAGAAACACTAGTCACGTGGAAGATATGATGTTCTTTCTAACATTCCATAAAGTAATGCGTTGAGCTTAATGGGCTGGTTTGACCAATGACAAAAACAAATGGAAACACAGTTAAGAAAGAGCCCTTTTTCACTCTATATGTGAACACTGACGAGAGTTCGGTGTAAGAAAGGATTGACGTTTCAGAGCTGCATTTTTCTTAAATTGACAAACGAAGCATCATTATCAGATATTCAAGTATTCTACCAATTTTATTTCATTAGTCAGTTGCCTAAGTTTGGATTGTTAAACTCATTGCTGACGAACACCCTAAGATTATTTCAAGACACACCATTGTAAATCTATTTCGAAATCTACTGTTAGAACGCAGCGTTTTTCGACAAATACGAACATTAAAATTGTCTGACAAACGAAAAATCAAGGAAAGATTAAGATTGTTATGTTCCAACTTTCTAAAAAGACAAAATACCTGTGTTTTGGTCCCAGCTGCCTCATAGACAAGAGTGCGCGCCAATGCCGTAGATGATGGCCAGACCGGGAATAGTGAGCACAGCACCTCCATGAAACCCACAGCGTAGAATTCCTACAAAAATATTGATTTTTCGATAATACTTATTTGTAGTAGAAGACACTTGTTGAAGTTCGGCACTACCTTTCAACGATCAGGTTCTATATCACTAAGTCACCTATCCATTGTAATGGAAGTAAAACTATAGAAATTTTTCCGATTCTTTCTAATTCTCGCATCCATCTTAGATTTAAAGAAAAAAAAACGAGAAAATAGCATCACGTCAAATAAAGCAAACAAATTTCTATATGACAGTAACTAACGTGATCTCAGGACGGATCACGTTAATTTACAACACGCTAGGGTTTGGCTTCCAGTTATGGGAGGGATTGTGAAGATGGTATTCGTGTTACGAACCTGTCTAACATCCACTTCATAATTGTGCTTCTTTGCAAATAACTTTCCCATGGAAATGGTAACCACTAGGCTGACCACACTTATTGCTAAGGCGTCTCCGATGATATAGCGGAAAAGCGACATATCTGGCAATGAAGGTGCAGGCAATCTGAAACGTGTTGTGCCAAACTGCTAAACACTGAGATCTTTTTAGACGACCATTTGTAGCTTTTACAATTGCAATGTTCTGTTCCACGAATTTATCACTTAAAACTCATCATTAGTGGATAAGTGAGTCTAGAGATCGCGATGTCAAGCATTTTTGTTTCCTGATGCATACCAATGCTTACCCACAAATCTCACTGACAATAGTTTGCCCGGAAATTAATAGACGATTTGTAGCTTATCCACTGCTCTTATAAGCCGCGTTTAAGGACTATTTTATGTATTTCCGCTCCATTTAATTGAATTGTAATATAATATGGTTTGAATTTCCGACAAAACTTTAAGGTTAGAATTCCAAATGTCAAAACAGTAATTTCGACAAATTCACTTCCACGAATTCGAACTCTAATGAAGGGCAGCGCAAACGGGTGGAAACACCAGCTGACCATGGAGTCGTGGAAATCCTAACGAATCCAAGGTGCGACATCGGTTTGCAAATTTTTGTCAGAACAAACCCGACTTTGAAAATGAGAATGGTTGTAGAAGCTATTGACAACTTTTTTATTGAAGCGTTTGACCTAGTCAATTGTATATCAGCATAACCTTCCAAGCTATGAAGAAGGCGATACTACCAAAACGTCAGCTACTGTTGTATTGTACTGTGCTTTTCTATGGAAGTAAATGTATGCTGTTTAACAACCTCGCGATTGCTGAACAAGAAAACGACGTATACATATTCATACGCCGAGGTTGATAGAAAGTCGATCCTGGGAGCTATTGATGAAGACGGATTGAAGGATTATTTGGGAGAAAATAAACCCATAACTGTTCGAGAATTTGTTGAAAAACTCGATTTAACCATCCAAATCGTTTCGGAACATCTAGAAATGATTGGAAGTCGAAGAAGTTGGACAAATGAATGCCGTGAATGTTTAATGACGATAAAAGAAATTGCGGTTTTGATATAACTTTGGCGTCTCTTTTGTGCAACCATAACTACCGGTTTTCGATCGAACAGTAAGGTGTGACGATGGATCCTTTACGACAACTGGGGACGATTGGCTTAGTGGTTGGACAGCGATGAAGCTCTAAAGGAATCTCCAAAGCCGAAACTGCATCGAAACATGGTCGTAGTGACCGTTTAGTGGTCCACGACTAATTGGATTCATTATAGCTTTGTGTGTCTGGGTGAAATGGTAACGTCTGCGTCTACCAATGAACAAAAAAACTGGACCAACTGTTTTCTACGATAACGAGTGGCCATACCTCGCATCACCGCCGTTGCACAGGTTGGAAGAGCTAAGCCACGAAGTCCTGCCTTATACACTACGCTCTCAGGAACTATCGCCTTTTGACTACTACTTCTTCACGCATCTCGAAGACTTCCTATGCGAGAAATGCTTCAAAATCCAAGCCGAGACCGAAACTGCTTTCAACGATTTCATCGCCTCTAGAACTACAGTACGTCATTCAAATTGATTTCCCAATGGAGACATATCAAAGCGTCGTTGGAGAAATATTTTTTGCTCAAACAACATCACCACATATTGAAGCCTATTAATCTGTGAAAACTGGGTTTGAGGAAACAGTGAGAGGTGGAAGCATGGATTAGTGTTCTCCTTCACAGACAAAACATGCCAAGCTGACAAAAGGCATCAATGTAAGAAAATTTTTAAAAAAATAGAATATTCACATAGTCACAGACGCCCTAATAACACTTGGTGTCCGAAGTTAATTGAATTCCATCCACATGACCCATAGACAAGCGTATATGCATCTAAACTCTTTTTCTTTCTCGCTATTTGTTCCATCGTACTGGGGTTTTCGCTAAACATTTTCGATTAACTTAAAACATATTCGTATTCATTCAGCACAGACCAGTAAACAAGGGGTCATACGAGGAAGAACGTTCGCTAAATTTAACGCTTTTTTAGATAACCAGTCATCAAATCTACTATCCTCATTTTAGCACTTCTTGCATTTAACCGGCTTTCCTCGGATTCATCATTCACAATGGTCGTTGAAGATTTCGCGTGTTGTTTCCACTGTTGTTAAGGATTTCGTCTGCTTTTTGAATGTCGTACAATGCTAGACAAGTCGATTCACCTTCAAATCTTGGAGATAACCGATCTGAGGCTTTCCCACGTGAACGAGATGGAAGCGTTGGGTAGAGTTTGAAGCAGCACCTTGCTTCTCGATGGAGTGCGTCACTAACACTGCGCTACTCCTCCCATACTTAAGAATGTAAAAAATAGTTAATAAAGATACACTTGGCAACGTAAAAAAAGAACTCCTCGGAGGAGTTTGTCGTCAAGAAGCAGAGATTGTTGTTAATGTGGAGGGTGTAAATGTAGGAAAGTAGCACAAATGTGGTGGCTAATAAGATGTCTCCTCCGTGTCACGGTGATTGTTGCTCCTTATATCGACAGAAAACCATAAAGAGTATGGTTAATGAGAAGTGTACATATTATTTATATGTGGGAAATTAGATCAGCCACTATGAAATAATTCCACCTTATAGCGAGTGTTGTGAATAATTTGGCGCTAGTAAGACGCACCATGCCCTTGAAATTAAGACTAGAACTCTGTGTTAATACTAACTAACCAATGTGCCTTTTATGAACGGTGCTAACGCTTACCCAGGTGGTATTTTTCCCACAATTTTAATACCGAATCGACCATGTAGATTCACTAGAGTTGAAACTATTGTGCCAATTATCATCTGCAAGAGATAGATTACGAGGAATTTCTAATGACCTGGAGAAATGATAAAAACTGATTTATTGGCACGTCGTTTCTTTTTTGTCTGTATAATATATGTGTTACGCACCACAAACAAATCATATGGAATCGGTATTTTACACTTCTTTTTCAGTAATGGATCGATATAGGTTTTGACGAGAAATAGTAGGACGATGGTAGCCAAAGAAATACCGAAGGTAATCCAGTTTACATGACCAGCAATAACAGTGGATATTAGGTCCTTGTACACCTAAATTTCTTTCAAATTCAAATCTTTCAATATGGTACTTCTATATCGGTATCCCCTATCATTAATTCTCGACGATGAACTTACAAAGAATAGTTTTCCTGGTCCAGAGTGACGAGGTATTGAGATTCCTAGGATTTTATCCAGTTGAGCAGTGAACACATGTACCGCCGCTCCTGTCGTAAAGCCACCAATAATCTGAAGAGATTAATATGTCAACAAATTGACAGGATTCAACAACTTTAGTCGTTATTAATCAAACACCAATCGACCGTAACTACTGAGCTATAAACGATTTTCTTCCACTTCTCGAAGAAAATCGAAACCAATAATGAACTCTTACTTGATCCGACAAAAAAGCTGTGAGAAAATCCAGTCTTAGAAGAGCCATGGCCACCTTAAATAGGCAAATATTTGGCGTAAAAGTTGTAATAAACGGAAAGCGGTGTTTCCAAAGGTTCAAAATCTTGTAGTAACTATATGAAAAAATGTTAGGCAAAAGCATTTGTGTACGGATTTGTAGTACTCAAATAAGTTCATGGTCTTTCGATACAACACCATGTTTTCTTCAATTTCTTCTTATCCAGAGCAGTCCGCTAATATTTTCGAAATGGACTTGTAATCAAAAAGGCAGCAGATGAAGTAAAACGGCTAAAAAAAATTATTACTGTCACTACCTGTATGAACCCTACAAAGAGTGTGAGTGAGGTCAGAATAGCTACGGAGATCTTATAACTTGTATCCTCATCGAAATCGTCAACCAGACTGTCATTGTACGCATGTTCTTTCAGAATGTTCGATACTCGCTGATTACAACTACCCGACATTAAACTCACGACTGCAAAGACACCTGCAAAACTTTATTTAAACCAATTCCTTCCATACGCTAAGGGTTGTAAACAGTAGGGTAAGTTAGCACTAACTAATAATAAATGTTCATAGGTATCGAGCTATAATGTACTACGAAAGCACAACGAAATAGAGCGGTCTTTAAAGCTGAAGAGTTAAAATTACCGGTCGAAAGCTAGTTAATAATAAACTATTGTTAGGAATAGCTGTCATCCTAGTAACAACGTTGTCGGAACATGATCAATCTCTCCTACCAGCAAAAGGTGGAGAACTGAGGACGCCTCAGTTTGAATACTCCGAGACACGTCGAGGAGTAAACGGGATCTTTAATTTCAACTAAACCACTCGGACCCTAAATTTGAACCTGAGATGCAAGATGAGCAATAGTTAGGGATAGCATACGCATGGTCGCTGATTAGACCATCGTACTCCCCAATCCATTGAAAAACCTCACATGCTTCGGGTTCACGGGTTCACAAATTGCTACCAGAATTGCTCGGTAAAAGCAGCTTGCGATCCATTAACACTACCGACTGTCTGAGGTTAAGACATAGGAACGATCTAGCATAGCTATTCCAGCTCTCCGAAAGGAATTAATTCAACAGACATTCAACGAGATTCATGAACAGGACAATATCGTCGAGTAACAGGCGTGCGTACTCTCAAATGCAATGGTCTTCTTGGATAGCGAATGTGATACAACGAGCCCAACGAAGCTTTCACTTTTTTAAAGGCGCGTGTGGCGTAGTGGTCAGAGGCGCCCTGCAACACACAAGTGGAATCGAACCCTCTCACCCGTGGCCCACCAAGCCTTCCATCCCTCCGGTGTCGGCAAATTGTTACCAGACTTATCTGAGAGGATAGAAACGCTGGTTCGATACAACGGTAGGCCACCGCGAGTCATTGGAAAGGCCAGTTATGCATTTAAGCACCTCCAAACGATGCTTAATGAAGTCGAATGCAGCTTTTTTTAGTTTTATGCACGAACCGACATCACATATGTTACAGCTTCCGTTGCTACTTCAGAATTTTTTCGTCTTCGTCAATCCATAATGCCTCGCTACCGTATTTCGCGGTTTACCAAAGCGATTACGAGCACTTTTTTGTTGTAAGCACAAAAGTGACGAGCTCGTCTGCGCCCCTTTGCGAATACCTGCTTACACGCCGACTTTTTGATGAGCGTCATAATTCTCCGTTAAATTAAGAGAATCTGAGGTTTTTACTTCAACATTTTTACTTTTGATTCAAGTTTGCTGCATTTTTTGGATATATATGCCGTATATCCTGTACCACACTGTGTTCCAACTATCAATTTTTCAACCGCATTTCTGTTAGGACTTGGCTTTTTAGATTGGGACTTATTCGCAGTTTCTTTCCTGAAACAAAATAAATACACTCCCAACGTCATCCATGGATCAACGCATTAATTCTGAAAGAAATAGCAATGGGTTGCTAATTGAAAATTGAAACACTGGGTGGCTTACATAATGGACTACGAAGTCTTTCTATCCCTTATATAATATACAGTTTTGTTCTCTCTACAATTCCTAGTATTTTTCTGGTCGATTAAAAACTTGAGGGATTAACACTCTAACGCGCTTGTAGGAACTGGGTGTTTTGCTTTAATAGTCACTATCTATTCTATTGTTCTACTTCCTCGTTGCTATGCGTTTACTATGCGTTGAACGACGTCAGATTTCGTATTCACAGTGTTTTTGTCTACTTCGTGCAAACCAATGAACAGAACAAAATAACTAGTAGTTGTCAGTCTTAGAACTCCTTTACATACTCTTCATGGAACCGCATTGAAAATGTTACCGTCTATATGTTACCTATAACTTCTATGTTGTCATGATGATACGTCACATGTTCTTAAGTTTTTGAGATATTTGTTCGTCATTACGGTTTGGTCAATGGTTTAATTTTGTAGGGTCTCTGGTTGGAATTGAAGAGCTCCATGGAGGCTTCCCTGAACTCTAGCTGGTTAGTGATGGTGATGCTTCTAAAGTACTGCTGAAAAGGAAGCATGTCTTTAATTAGGGGAAGAATTCGGCGACTTTGAAGGATGTACTCTATGTTACTTTATTATCCAATTTTTTGAGCTCTTTCCTGTTTCTTTGTTATTCTTTTTTCGTTTTTCATCGTATCCTTCCCGTTCAAAGATTAAAGTTTAGAGTTGAGAGTTGACAGTGGCCTTCAACCAACTCGTATTCCAGAATGGCTATGAAGAACGAAAACTTAGAGGACAATGTGGCGCGCTGATCAAAGGAACTAGGAAGCATTTAAGTCTATCTTTTTAATAGTTCTTGCGAATCTCTTTCCCGCAGTTTAGCTATATGACCACTTCTAGTCACCTAATGTTTTCTAGGTGTGCGGTTGATTTAATGCCACTCCTTGCACCTAACCTCGATCGACGAGTTCATGACACAAGTATTATGAAGTTGTCCTTGTTTTTCGATTGTTCACTAACAGCTGTTGGCTGTATATGAGAAGCAATTACGTGTTCACATTGTAGTTTATGAAACACATATTCTTATACTCCTCTCACTGTACTGAGTTCCACGCATCCTTCTCTCATGTTTCAGCGGATAAGACAATACAATACATACAGTGGCTTGTGCGCTAAGTTCCTCTACTGGGTTTTCCAGAGGAAAAATGATTCGTAAGAGCCGGCTACTATCTGTTGTGATCACTTGGGAATGTTGTTACAGTGTTCTCTCGTGATTCGAAGGAGAATTACGCTAGATAAGGATTTGTTTCAACGTATCAGTGTGGAGAGAACACTCCATGAACTTAAAGTCAACTTCTTGCAACAAATGAACCACTTCTGTTGCTGCAAGATAGCAAATTAGGGAATATCTCAATATTACCAGGCCATCTGACAGATGAAGTGCATGACTGAACCATACGGTGATTATATTAACACAAGGAACCTCATTTTCATTGAAAAATATGAAGTTTCTTCCTATACCAATGTTATGATGTTTAATCGCTTAACCCAGCCAAAGCCTCCGATCTATGTGGAGGAGTAATTCGATAAATTGTGAAGGTTTTAGAAAAATGTATAAATGGTTTTAAGGACTGCTTCAAAAATATCAGTGAAAAATTGTAAGAGTAAGGAGTAAGAATTGTTTCCAAAAATTCAACGCGATAAAACACATCGGTAAGTAGTTTGTTAATATCCAGCTCTTCCTTGATACGATGTGTAATTTCCTTGAAGTCAACTTATATATGTATTACTAAATTACATACAAAGTCCTCTCGATGACTTATCTCCTTAGATACAATGTACTTTTCGAAGTGTCGTATTTTACAGTGTGCAGCCGCAAAATGAACTCATTCAATAGGGTGTCTTCTTGTAAACGACTAAGTGTAAAGAACAGTTTCCCTGGCTTCGCACCTACTATCCCGGCCAAACTGGTTTCGATTGACTATCGAATCATCAAAAATAGTGTGTTAAACAACCTTTGAAATCCAATGAAGTGAATATGAACACCATACCATCCATACGGCCGTTTCGACCAGATCGCAATGCACATTATATTGTCCATATGGGGTATTATTGGTTAACAGTGTCGCTGAATGCTGGTCGAATCGGTTCTCTCTGGAATCCTGAGATGGCCGTGCTCGAGCGTTTCCAGGTGGATCAAGTGGAGTGAACTTTTCTCAGACAAGTGCGGTATCATTTCCCCATTCCGGATGGATGAAACGCTTGGCGGGCCCGGTGTGGGGTCGAAACGACACGTGGATAGATTGGGGCGTCCATTTAATGAACGAGACCACTACCACTGTGCAGCCCACTCTCTGATCATACAAATAAAATCTTAGTTCAACATTTTAAACACTCACCATTTTCTTGCCCCCATTTCTTAGGTAATGAGACTAGTGAGTTCATATATGATGAGGAATATGCCCGACTCAAAAAAGAACGCAAGATAAACGGCCCCGAAGTTTCAACCCATAAGGCATTCCCAATTACGGTTCCTTTCAGAGCTAATGAATTGAAAAATAATTTGAGCATTTTGCGAACCGATATTCGTTAATTCGCCCAGAGAATAAGTAGTCTGACAAAACTGCTGCATCTGGGCGAAACGGTGTAATGTCGTGCTGCATGACAACGAATAATGAAGGTGGTCGGCTGGGATGAAAACAGCATACACAATGATGAAAAATCATAACAGATTAGCCAATGATATCGTCATCTTCTCATGGAATACTAATGATGACAAGTCGATATTCAAAGAGCTCAAGGAAGCAAGTTAAACAGGCGGACCCAAAAAAAAATAGGAAGACAAATTAGTTAATGAAAACCATGGTACGAGGGACGACATCTCACGTTTAACTACGTTGCTCACTGGATAGAGAGAACATCTTGAAGAGAAATTAAGCAAAAAGATAGTATAATGAGCCATCGATCAAATGGAAGATAACACTCGGTCCGCGCTTATCTTTTCAATGAGGGGCTTCGGTATTATTATTACAAACGTAAAGTTGAAAAGTTGTTATACATGCTTTAAGAACCGTGAAAAATTTTAGGACGATTGGAAGGAAGATGTAGCAACCTGGTCTAAACTCACCTAATGAAACGTGCCTCGATGTTCCAAACAACATGTAAAATAACGCTGGAAACAGTGAGGTATAAAGGCCGTTCACAGGGCGAAGCCCAGAAAGTGAAGAATAAGCCATTCCTATAATGAAGTTAGTGAGTAATAATAAAAATAATCTTGAAAAATGATTCACTCGAATGGCTTTTGAGCAAGGTTTATTTACTGCCTATTCTTTTTAATGGCAGAGTATGTGGGGAAATATAACTTCTATAATGCTGAGATGCTTGCAAAACTCCAGACCGCAGGTGTCTGCGGTGGGGAACGAACGCGCTACTGTCCTTTCCGAGGAGTAAACTGGGTTCAACCACGATTTGGGTTCATCAGATCAATCCCATTGACGGGTGATTGCTAATGGCAAGTGGTCGATAGAACTAGCTGAGAGACAGGCGAAACGAAAGACCCGCATGGTGTGGTGGTGAACGCGCTACTCTCCAGAAAAGACAATAGCGCGTTCGTTCCCCACCGCAGACACCTGCGGTCCGGAGTTTTGCAAATATCTCAGCATTATAGAAGCTAGATGGAGTTTTGGATTTCAAGAGGTCAGTGACACCTAAAGGTAGTCATCACTACCAGTGCTACCTACCAGTAGCAAAATACACTAATTGTAAAGTGGTGCGCGTGTCAAATAAAGAATGAACACGACTGGATCATAAATACCCTACCGTGATTCTTCCTGTTCACCACATAATCACGTGAAAAATATTCGACGGTCAACTACTACTGTTACTTTTCTCAAAAGAAGCACAAGCAGACAAACCTTGTGGTACGTGCATTATACCGACGGTCAGTCCTCCAATAATGTCACTGATGAGATTCTTTTTTATGTTATAATGGGGAAGCCATTTAAGAATCGGTAAGAAGTCAAGTAGACGACGTGGATGAAAGTGCTTTCGTGAGAGACGCATCTGTTCGAGTTTACGCTTTGCCGACGACTCACGGCTTGAATAACGCAGTAAGCCGAATTCCTCGTCAAAGATGCACTGAAAATTTTAGAACGACCGAAACTCGTCTTCCATGAAATAAAATCCTCATTATTGAAATAAATAAAAACGAAATTCTCGATAACAGTTCTTGCCAAAAATTATTGGTGATGAAGTGAATGACTAAATAGACGAATTCGCGACGTTATTATTTTAGCGCAATTATATTAATATTATATTCGTCGGCCATTCGAAAGATCAATTTCCTTCTCACACTTCAAGCTTCTATGCTTTGCTATTCAGAATAGTTTTACACCTTTGCGTTTACACAATAGACTCTGCTAGAATATAAACTTCGCCCTACAAACCAATATTAACGTCCTTTTTTGTTGTAGTGAAGAAAGTGTTCGCTGAAGATTATTTAAATAAAAATTGAAGAAAACCTTAGTTTCAAAACTGCTATGTTAATGACAGGTGACAGCCTTAAAGATTAACAATGTTGGAAGTGAAGTGATGATCATTAACGGTGAATGTTTGAAAGATGCTGCTCAATAGACACAGGGCCGTTATTTGGGCCCGCCCGAACAAACTAGGCCACCCACTCCTCCAGAGCTCAGAAGTTGTCACCGGACTTGTCTGTGGAATGTTCTCTTCGATCAATAAAGACTGGCGACTTCTTTGGTGAAAACCTGAGAGCACCCAAGCACACCAGTCTCAGTACTGCAGAGAGAATCGATTCGACCATAATTCAACGACATTCACAACGAAGACCACAATCATAAAGCAGCTGCAGAAGCTACCCGTTGAAAACCTCGGACAGTTTCGTGGACAGTGAATGCAAGAAAACTAATAGAGCTCAAGAAGTGCTGGAATGCGACAATATTTGATGTCGAGTTATATAAAAATAAAAAGCCGAAAATGAAAATAATCACAACACTTGAAACAACTACTGCAACAACACGAATTTGTAGTTTCAAAATACAAATTGAAAAGTGAAGTAAGAAGAAAATAGACTTTAAGACCCGTTGGGCGACTCCGAACACTTTTCAGATTGAATCGCTCGAGACAACTCGCTCAATGTTCAAACATCAGACATTGCAGCAAAAAAGTATTGTAAGAAAAATATAACATGCAACACTAATTGCAAACGAGTTCACGATCCCTGTTCATCACATCCTTGGCCGAGGGACCATCAGTTTTTCAAACAGCTTTATAATTCAATGTTTTTCTTCAATAAGCAGACACGAGGCTGTTAATATAGAATTCATGAGAATACAATAGCTGGCGTTCTGGCGATTTCACCTTCTTCAGAGACGTTTATTTGTTGTAAGTATTTAAGTTGGTTGATGGATAGCCGCGGCACAGAGTAATACATGGACGATAACTGCCGATAAATAAGGGAATTGCTACGTGACGTGCCAGCTTTATAATTACTTGCATTGGAAACTTTCAACAACTAATTCGTCAATGGACCTAAACCTAGAATTTCTCAATGATGAAATAGATAAACTTGCACACTGTTCATGAATATATGTATACTTTAATAAGTCTAATTAAAACTAGAATAAACGCACTCGAAATTGAGTTTAAAACTGACGTCGATAGATTTGGCCTATACGGTGGTCTGCTGACATATTGCGTCAATGCTCCTATCATCCCAAGCAGTTCTAGTACAATTTGCAGACCCTGGAGGGATGGAAGGTTTTGTGACCGTTGGGTGCGAGTCGAACCCATGTGTATTGCATGGAGCAGCTAACCAGTGCATTGCATGCGCCCTTCATTGGTATTACCAATGACATATTGGGAAAGGTGATCGTCATGGTGTGATGGACGAAATTCCATTCCTCTTACCTGCTCGAAAAACCACTATCGTCACAAAAGCGAAAGAAAAACAATGTTTTGTGAGCTCCATGGAAGAGAAGAATAAGAAGAATAAAATTAGAAATAAAACAGCAAAGATAAGAAAAGAATAAAGCACCACTGTCTCAGAATGAAAAACCTACATTTTCAGTCATACGCTGAGTTACACGGTCGTGTCTAAGTTACAACAAGCCGTATGTGTTAAAAAGTAAGTTCAGCGTGATAAATACGATCACTATAACAAAATAAACACACGTAACCTAAAGTAGAACACGAAATGATAATTTCTTAAGCAAATCAAAAGTGGATACAGTACTTTCTCTCCACGTGTAACCGCTGAACATAAGAATACATAGTACACGAAAGAACAATGAGAACAATGATGAGGAACAAACCTCACGTGATAAATAAGTCAAAAAGTCGAATAACATGTACTTAATGTGAATAGTGTAGACATGAAGAAATTTAGTGCAGCGAAAAACTGGACAGATTGAGAAAGAGGTAACTCGAATCAAAACAACGGAAACAATCCATTCGATACAAATCATTTAAAGCGTATTCAAAGCGGTCGTTATAGACAATAAAATCACCTATATAATGGCGCACGGGCAGTTATTGTGACTAATTATTATGAACATTATTATTATTATTATTACTACTACTGCCACGACCATTACCATTATTATTGCTATTATTACTGCTATTAGTATCACTGAGAGCGCTTGTAGTGTGGTGGTCGGAGGCGCCCTGTAATACACATTGGATCGATCACCGCACCCCAGGCTCACCAAGCCCTCGATCTCTCCGGGGTCGGCAAATAGATACCAGACTTGTCTGGGGGAATAGCAGAACTGGCTGGATACATCGGTAGGACACCGTGAGTTATTGTAAAGGCCAGATATACATTCAATCACCTCTAACAATGCTTAATGAAGTCGAATGCATGGCGCATCCCTCAAGTATTGATCAACGCCGACAGCTTTATCCAGTATTACCATTAAAAGGATAAAGGATAAACATTTCTACGACGACCAATCTCTGACGGATGCGCTATGCATTCAACGTCATTAACTATCGTTAAAGTGATTGAAAGCGTACCTGATATAACAGTGCCTCGCGCGGTTTACCGATGAAACGCGTCAGTGTTGCTGTACCCTCAAATAGGTCTGGTACCAATCCACCGACCACGGATGGTTGGATGGAATGCTTGGTGAGCTGGTGCAGTGGGTCGAACTGAAGATCGATCCGGTAGATATTGCAGGGCACCTCTACCAATCGTGCTGCACGAGCCATGCTATTATTACTGCCATTGACATAGGTGATATTGTAATCACCTATTATAACTGTTATCATTATTGTCTTTGCTGTTATTATTGTACAGCAAGACATCTCTAGAAATAAAATCATATGAACAGTAATTCTCTTCTTCCAAAACAACTTAAACGAACGACATTTCACTGTGAACAGTTTGAGAGAAGAGCGTAGGCGATAAATCTGATAGTACCGGTTGTAGGCAGATCTGCACTACCTTGACAACAAATAAAATTGTAAGATCGAAGATCGATCGATAACTTATTTTAAATAGTAAATATGTGTGTCAAAAAGAAGTTTACTTGTTTAAAAAGCAGAAAAACATTTCAAAAAGTTTAAAAAACGTGTTGCCCACTCTCTCTCTCGTTGCTCCTCCTCTTATGTCAAACATCTTCCGCTAGGAAAGTGAACTACACCTTCCAAAAATAACCATTCTTATTCCAGAAATAAATGATGAAAAACACTCTCAAAGAGTAAACAAAATAGTGAAGAGGGCTGATATTCTCAGCAAACTACGAAAATTCATTTGTACATGACAAAACAATCGTATTCAAACAAGAAACATTCCCATACGAATAAAGTGAACGGAAATTTCGTCCACTACTTGTAGAAGCCGCATTAGTACTGTAAAAGAGAAGACCACATCAATGAAAATAATAAATTCCAATGACCCGACTTGTTGTGAAGAAAATAAGATAGCGAAATGCATTTACAGTAACGATCTCAATGATTTGATGTTCAATCATAGAATCAGAGAGATTGGTTTGCTAAAAAAGAAGAAATGGAGAAAGGAGGAATGTTGATAGTAACTGGAGAAAAAATACATAGATATGGCATCTGTGATATGATAGCAGCATTGATTCGCCAAATGGACCGAAGTCTAATGAACATATGCCACATCAAGTGTCATATGTACTTTTCAATTACTTTACTTACAACATTTCAGTTTTTCAACAACGCAGTTCTTTTCTCTCTAAACTATCCGCTTTCCTCAGTTTCATCAACGACTAGAGTCCGAACTCGATTTTTCAACAACTGCTGATGATTTTTCGATAACGAGAGCACCTTAGGAGTTCGAAACATAACAGACTTCTAGAAAACACCTTGCTGTATCTATCTATTGAAAACGAGTACTATTTTTAAAAACTGTCACTTGACTTTTAGTGTTATTCATGATTAAAACTTTTAGAGAGACTGAAAAGAGTGCTTAAATTTTTAACATTCTTAACGCAAGTCCAACTGTCAAGAACTTCTCATTTCGTTTTGTTGGACGAAAGATGAAATTCCGACAATTCCAATGCTCTCATGTTCTAGACGTTAACGTAAAAACGGAGACAAAAGTACTAATTCTGATTACAAGAAAATAAAAATTTCAAAGAGACAGAATCTTATTGCTAAGGACTCTAGATTTTAATGGTTCTTACCACAACCAGTGAAGTCCATTTTGAGCGGACATATGTTGGTTTAATGTTCAAATTGGCTATTATTGCCACATTGTACGAATGGAGATCAATTCGTTCGACTTTAAGCTTCATCAAATCCGTTATGTTTTACATAAATTCAATATCAGCTTGACAATCGGTTTTTCATCAAGGTATATCTAACCATTTATTGACTACGGTTAGATGACTTAGTGAATACAATTTTAACAACCTAATTTTTACTTTTTATACCTTCTACGTTTGAAAATGACCGAAACGGCAGTCATGTTATCATGAAATCACCGATTCCACTGCTGTATTTAACAAAAAGTCCAACGATCAGGTGAAATAAGACAGAAATGCTGGCGATTATGTTTGCGCTCTTATAGAAGTCAAAGAATGAAACGTATACCGCAGTTAAACATTAACACGCTACCCAATATTTACTAGTTCCTGGAAGAATTTAGATGTGATTTGAACCGAGTAAAATCTTCCGTACTACTGTGTGACAGGGTTTTCTCCGCAATCAAACCTTATCTTAGTTTGCCTTCATGCTGCAGAATCGTTAGGAATGCCTGCCTTTTGATAGGAACCACTTCTGAGTTACTTCATCAGTGAGATAAGAATACAAGGAGAAAAAACAGGACAAAACTCCAGAGGGCTTTCCTCAGCACTCTAATGATTAATGTAACAAAACGAAGCTTGTTATAATTAACAGCTATGCGCAATATACTTTACACTTTACACTTGTACGTTAACATATTCCTCTACAATGTTCAAATAGTTTTCCTGTTTAGCTCCTCTAAAAGCATTACTGTAGCTAACTGCACACTAAGACACTGTCGAAAGCTACCGTACGACTGTTTCCAATAACTGAGTCGTTCAAAAGCATCCTTAACCAATGTGTTGTATACTTGTTCTAATATATTCTGTTGTGGAATCAAAGATCCAGCTAGCAATTTTGTAAGCCAACGCCATTTGCCTTTGGTTCACTTTGTCATTTGCAGCTATTATTAAATACTCTAATAGTTTAAACTGAAAAGCTAAAAAAGAACTGCGGCTAAGTTACAATCAGTATGAAGTACAGAAATAGTGCGACTACTCTAGGTCGAAACTGAGCGCGAATCCAGTTTAGTTCAAATCTAATAAAGTTCACCGATACCATCATTATCTGATACCACTCGTAAATCTACCAAATATATGTCCAAAAATCGGAATCATTCTCTAGTTTGGAAATTTAAAACGTTCCAAATCCGATAAAGTAGTTTGAAACTAGATACTGAAAGATCGTCTTAATTATATGGACATGACCAATACCTTACAAACACACTAGTGAACTTCTCACTTGTTACGAGAACGGAAAAAAGAGGAAAAAAATTTCCTTGCCTGATTCTTTGGCACACGATCATAATAGCCTTCAGATATGTTCTCGTTTTCATCGCTAGAATCTGCAGCCGTTGTCATGCTTTCACATACCTGTAAAAAGTGGTAAATTGTTAAGTAATTTATCATTTCCAATCTTACCAAAAATCGGTGTCATATTACAAGAAAAATTTTTACTAATAGTCAAAGCAAAGCGTGTGTCTTAGATGCATAAGTGATTTCGGCTTCTAAATCGGCCTTGACCGTCTGTCATTTTTTTCATTGCTACGTTCATTTCTGATTTCGGTTTAAATATCGTGTCCGAATCACTTATTAGGAAGATGAAACAAAGGAATCGTTGCCGAAAAGTTACTTCTCGCAGATCGACGTTGTGATAGAGACCTTAGAACACCCTCGCAAGGTTAAGTCAGGACTCAAGGGAAAGCAAAATTGCTCAACCAACAATTGCCCGCTTCAGTATGCCACATACTAGGTGCTTCCGTCTATGACGTCAGGTTATGAGACGACCTGTGAAAGCGCACAAAGTCTCGTGTTACGCACGACCTCACTGTAACCGCATCTGACGAACACGAAAGGTCATGGAGATTGTTTCTCATTTTGCACGTGCAATACAAGAACACTCTCCTCAAATAATGATTTACAAGCTCTTGTTGGATCCCCAGATCGTGTCGAATTCAATGTGCTCGCTTCACAAGAAACAAAACGCAAGAAGCCCGACATACTCCAACTAAACAACAAGGCCCTTGTCACCCACGGAGAAAGGATCCATTAGCAGAATGTCGGCTGCGTAGACTTTCTCGCCCATCCGTCAATTGTCCAACTCATTGACCCGTACGAGACCCTAACCTCTCTCTTAGAAATCTTCCATTTTCAACTAATGCATCATAAAAAGATCTCTATGATGAATTGCTACTCACCGACCAATACAGCTGGTGGGTACGAATTAAATGCGTTTTACTACTAGTGTGAGGAAGTTATATACAATGATAAAGAGTATCATAAATTTGTTGTCGGAGACTTCAATGCCAAAATTGGAAAGTTAAACGACAGCAAATACAAGATCGGAAGATTTGGAATAAAAGAAATAAGAATGAAGACCGTCTTGCAAGGCCCCTGTCTGCAGCATGTCTCTTCTATGGGAACTCGTTTTCCCAGAACAGAGCTGTCGGTGGACATAGGAGTCTCCTAACGGCATGACTCATGCGGAGATCGACTACAATCTGACAAACAGATGTTGCCTAGTTGACAGATCGGTAGTCCCGTCATTCCGTACTGGTTCCGATTACCGCCTTCTTCACGTGAATATTCGATTCAGTCGCGAGCTGGAGAAGAATTCTCTTCATCGACCACGAACAAAATGTCTAGGTGTATCTGACGAGGACATTCTGGGTAAAACCCGATCCAAACGTGATTGACAAATTATGGAAGAGCTGAACGAAGACTACGAGCTGCTTGTCGAAGGACTGAAAAGTTGTGCCGAATTCCCTTCAGTTCTTCATGTAAAAGATCAGATCGCATTTCACTACCACTAATGAGTTGCTAGAGAAGAGAAGGAAAATAAAACATGATCATGGTACAACGTACTTAGTACTGCTGGTAATAAATGCCATAGCAGAAGAGCTTTGCAGAAAGACTCGCGTCGGTGCAGGCAGAAGAAATTACTAGGATCAGCACAAAAAAAAAAACCAGTCTGAAGAATTATAGTCAGGACTTGTGCGAGCATAATGTTCCGATGACAGCTCTAATGAACGTAAATGTGGTCACTAAAACTTCCTGCCATGATATGGAATTAATAACGGAGAAGTTCTGCACCAACCTTTTCTGCTGTACAGTCTCCGTCCTGGACTCTAAAATGCCCGCTGGAGAAAAACCGTTTGGAATTCTTTCCTCCGAAATTCCAGTTGCGATAGAAAGCATGAAAGCAGACGCAGCCACGGGATCAGATAACATCATCGCCTATTCTTTTCGGACTGGAAGCCACAATATACTTGTACTTTTCGCAAATCATGGTGACATCCGTTCTTCAAAAATACCGAAGGGATCCTTTTAAGTATCCTCCGATAAGCTTACTGAGTGTACTCTATAAGTCTTCCGATTATCAGAAAGCGTTTGACAGCTTTCAGCATCGAAACGATTCAATCCTATTAGCGATCGCCGACCAAGGAGTAGACCCGTCCTACATAAGAACTTTATCTAACTGTCATCGGAATTGCGCTAAAAAATACAGCTTTTCCATCGACTTCTTACCACACCCATAGGAAAAGGAGTTCGACAAGGCGACACAATATCGACAAAACTGTAAAGTGCCTCAAACAGTGGATAGTGTAGTCATCCGTTCGAGATAAGAAAATCATACGTATTGATGGACAATTCATTTCAATTCTTCATTACGCCGACAAAATCGGTACTAAAGTGCTACTAAGACTAACTAAGAAGTTCTAACGAAGCAGAGACGATGATCAGGGGCCTCAAAGAAGTAAAAAATGTCGGACTAGGCATAAATCGGAAGATTTATTGTTGGTTCATGGTTCAAGGCGAGCAGATTGAAGTGGATAGCTCCACGATTACAGTGACCACCTCGTAAATGTACCTTAGGCGCTGAATGAACACGGAGAACAACAAGAACGAAAAGTTAGATATAAGAAGGACAGCAGTATGGACCACTTTCACTCCTCTTAAAGAAGCCATCCACCAACTAAAAAATCCGGAAATCTGTGCTCACCTTCTGGACTCAACAGCCATTCCAACGCTATCTTATTTAGCAAAGACGTGGGCTGATACTTCAAACACGTTAAGAATATTGCGAACTACCTTCAGAGCGCTTGAACGATATCTTAAGAAGTATAATCGCCACACAGAACATCTAGATGGAATGCGAAGCTCTGGTCAACAAAATCCATCTTATCTTCGAGACCTAAGAGAATATATATCGAATGCAAAACGTAGATTGGCAGGTCATATAATGAGAAAAACAGACGACAGATGGACGAAAAGAACTGTAGAGTGAACTCTACGAGAATGCAGACGCCCCCAGGACGACCGCTTATACGTTGGGCCGACGCATTCGTAGCTATAGTTAGTCCGCTGTACACGCATCTGCAATGATTTTACAGACCACAGCATGAGAATTGCATTCGTCGCCATGCTCGAATTAAACGACCACCATGGAAGACAACTACGAGACAAAGAAACGAATGAAAAATATGCTGCTGGCCGCGCAACTCGTGAATTCGGGCCGTCCAGGTATATAAATAAGTAAAGGTTCACATGATATAGTCTGTTATATAAGAAAATCACTTGCAAATTTTGTACTGATATGAGCCATATACAGTGTTGGGGCACTTTTGCTGACACGAGTCATGTGTAGCATTCTTTCCGCTGTGTCTTTTGCCATCCATAGTTTTTCTAGAACAATAGTTGCATTTAATATATCAGCAACATAGATGCTGCACCACGCGCTGTTCAAGAGTCTTTCATACACTTTCTTGCTCAGAATTTAAAAGAGCCTTTTTCGGACGAGTCTCTTCATTTCGATGCGGTGGTCGTTGATAGCGAAGAGGGAACGGAGATGTCTCTGGTGTCGCTAAATGAGAAATGACAACGATAGGAAGAATTTCTGCTTCAAAAATACCAGTACATAAACTCCTAGACGATTTCCTGCTCCTGCATTTAGGAAATAGTGTAGAAACTGCTGCAACTTAGCAAAGCAGTTACTGTCGCCGCGATGGGATACACTCTGGCCGGTATGAGTCACATATAACTCATGCAACATGCTAAGGAAAACTGGGCGTAGCTGCGAAAGTGTCAAGACGCCCATCGAATTCTAGTCAGTTCCTTAAATACTTTCCCATTTTTGCTTAGCACCATAAAGAGTAAACGGTTGCTGTCAATATACTGCTCAAATTCCTTTCCTCACCATTAAGAACGACTAGGAAACCAAAACTCCTCATATTTTCCAAACATCATTTGCTTTGAGTAAAAGACACTGACTTAAACCAATGAAATGCATTACAAAATAAACAATAAAAAAAGAACTTAAAAAAAAGAGATCGGAACAACGACTGTAAGCTTTCCTATGAGCCGGATTTAAATTGATAATTCAAAATTGAAAATATGTGCCAACAATTTTTCAAAAATAATTGGTAGAAGCCCAGTGATAAGAAAAAAGTCCCGGAATAATGTGGTTAATGTTGTTTTGTTTTTGAGCTTCCATACCTAGATATTGGTCCGATGCAGTAGATAAGAGCTCGTGATAAATCGATTGACGGACAGCATTCTGAGGTGATAAAACCATATGTGCCATTCGACTTTGAAAACCCCACGACTTTCTTTTTCTCATCTCATGTAATCAAACATTAATCCTTCATGATGCTGAGACAACATAGACAAGCGAAACGAAGGACCCACATGGTGTGGTGGTGAACGCGTTACTCCCCGGAAAGGACAATTGGGCATTCGTTCCCCACCGCAGACACCTGCGGCTAGAAGTTTTTCAAATATCTCAGGATCATTAAAGTTATATTTCGCTACGTATACCTTGCCGTTAAAATGAATAGGCAGTAAAATAAGCTAAATTAATCCTTCACTTTGTACTCATGTCATAATCTTTGTAGAGACATGAGTGAGAACGAAAGAATTCTAAAGATTGAAAAGAGTGAAACTAGTCCAAAGAACGCTGTAAATAAATTGATACTGCTTATGTACTATCCCTTAAGAGCTTTGGTTCGCACGAAGTTAGCACGTCAATTCAAATAAGATCGCGTACGTCTGAACTCAGAAGAACGCTATTCAGAGATCAACGCTTTAAATAACATGCTCAAAACGTTGGAGATTAAGGCTTGCCTGAGAATGATTGCTGACAATAAACGTTTCTTTCTTCATCATGACGTATCAGCTAGATAGGAAAATGGGTAGATTATTGGAAGCAAAAACAATCACTACAATCCATTTGCAACACAGTTGAAAGAAAGTCAAAAATATGACCAAATTCCGCGAAATGGGATACCTAAGGAAATACAGAAGAGTTGTGAGTTTCAAAATGAAAGACAAAACATGTAATACTAAACTGTTGTAAAAGATAACTACTACAATGCTGAGATATTTGCAAAACTCCGGACGGCAGGTGTCTGCGGTGGAGAACGAACGCGCTATTGTCCTTTCCGAGGAGTAACGCATTCACCATCACACCATGCGGATCCTTCGTTTCGCTTGTTTCTCAGCTAGTTCTATCGATCTTTTGCCATCAGTAATCCCCGTCAATGGGATTGATGTGCGGAGCCCAAGTCGGCATTGAACCCAGTTAAGCTGAGGCTATAGTTATAATCGTTCCCCACCACAGACACCTGCGGCCCGGAGTTTTGCAAATATTTCACCATTGTAGTAGTTATTGCAAAAGAGTAAGAATACCTAAGCTTCTCTTTTTAATACTAAAAAGTAATATTGAATTCAGTGCCGCAGGCTCATAGTACAGTCAAATGTAAAACTTCATTCCGTTTGTTTATTTTAGTGTTATGTGATCAGCGATAACAGCGTTATGATTGGAGCTGTATATAGTCATAAAGCGTCACCAGTCAACAACCTAATTAAAAGAAAAAGGATAAAGCTCAAAGCGTTGATCAATCTCTGAAGGATGCGCCATGCATTCGACTTCATTAAGCATCGTTTGGAGGTGTTTGAATGCATATCTGGCTTTTGCAACGACTCGCAGTGGCCTACCGATGTATTGGGCCCGTGCTGCTATCCTCCCACTCATGTCTGGTACCAATTTGCCGACCCCGGAGGGTTTGGTGAGCTGTGGACGCGGAGATCGATTCCACGTGTGTTGCAGGGCGCCTCCGACCACTACGCCACACGTGCGCTAACAACCTAATTAAGGGCGCTTATTTCCACAAAAATTGGAAAAAATGCTTCTTACATATTCTTTTTCTACAGCGGATGGAGCAATGGTAAAAGAGCGTTCACTAGAAGACCATTGTGATTTGAGTGGTATCTTAAATGAATAAGAAGTTTTGAGAAGTGTCCTCGTTTGCGCAGTGAAATGTTCGTGAGTGGAACTGAAACTCATTCTCTTTCAAATTTTTTAAAGATCATTCCATTCCATTGATCTCCCTCACACAGCGATTTTCTGCTGAATCGATAGGCAACTTGACCTGTCGCCTGGTGGTGGATAGGGGGTTAGTCGAAGAATACAAGAAGCTTTACTTCCCTGAGACTCAAGTGGACCAAAAGGATGGAATGCCTCTTTCTGCTACCCCTGGTACATATCTTCAGTGTTACAAAGATATTTCATGCATGCATGAGTGGGTATATTATCCTTCACGGATTTTATTCTCCGAGACAAACACTGGCAAGCCTCCCGTAAGTATACACTACCACGCGTTCAGAGCTCAGTAGGCTACACATGGGCATTAAATGCTAAACACAGTAAAACAAGCGGACCCCATTCTCATAACCCCGAATGCGCCTCCGATACGAATGCGTTGAGTAAAACGAGTACGGAGAGGGTGCCAAAATCTAAGGGCTATTCTAGGCTTCGGAAATCTCGAAGAACTAAAGTGACGATCTCATCTACAATGCACGTTCACTTGCATTTGATTACGCCATGAAGGACTTGATCATGCAGAAAAGAAAACTATAAGATACGACGTCAACGGAATGGCTAACACGAGAAGACACCCCCCATTCAACCTCTCTATTACTCCGGAGCAGAACTGTTCCTCGGAACATGAAATAATAGAGGAGTAAACTGCGTCCGCGTTCTCGTCAACATGAGTTTCGGCATGAATGTGAACTCATCCGAACAACTAACAACATAAAATCGGTCGTTTACGGTTGGTGAGATGAGGATCAATATCGGCTTCGACAATATCCATCGTTGCGCATCGAAAGACAACGTCGGAACGTTCTATATGGACCTGGTGAAATTCTATAAAAAAGACCATACATTCTTCAAGGCCATCATCGCAGACTGTAACGCTAAGATTGAACCAAGAAGAACGTCTGAAAAACGTCACGTTCGCACCCACGGATTAGAATGGAGCGAGCAGGGTGAGCGGCTATTTGAGTTTATCATGACGACCGAGGCCTTTTATGGCGACTCACATTTCCAAAACTCCGCTATAAACGCTGGAATTAGTCTCCCAATAGAGAGTGACATAACGTTATAGACCACATAATAGTAAGCAGAAGGTTTTGCCTAAGCGATGTGGTCGTTTTCCCAAAATTCTATATGAGAGTAAGCCACCACCTACTCCGGCAAGATTCCATTTCTTGCGGAAAGTCCAAAAAACGAAATCCTAGCACCATGAACTGAGTCTTGTTGAGTTCACTAGCCAGCTTTTGGAAAAAGGCCGTTATTAGTGAAATCAACGTGGACTGCGATCGGTTTATTTAAGAATTTCTCGGTAGCGCTCTCAAAGCTGAGAGTTCGAATGTCACCAAGGGATGTCTGTCTTAAAAACATTCAAGCTGATACGTCAAGATGGAATCGTATGAGCCACACCGTCAACTGACATTCGAACTTGCAAAACAATGCAGACAGGCGATAAAAGAAGATCTTTAAGAGAGAAGAGCAGCAGAAATGGTCGAAGCTGCAGGGACTGAGAAAAACATTCGCAAATCCCACCGAAAATTCAATTACAAGGCCAAGATTATTGCACTTGGACGGAACAATTACTGCTATCAGAGAGGCAATAGAGAAAATTATTCACGGTTGCTACGCGAATCTCTTTAACAGCGACGTCACACTTCCTTCATCGGAAATAAAAACGGATGGATTTATCGTCTTACCGGTTCTCCTATCCTAAATCCGACATGTTATTTCATTGGTGAATAATCGAACAACACCTGATCCCGACAGTATAAGAACTGGACACCTAAATAACCTTCCTCCAGTCCTCATCAATTCACTACCTCGGTTCTTCACGTTCCTGTTAGAATTCGAAGTTCCTTTATAATGGAAGGGCAGCAAAATGTGTTACTGTTGAAAAAGGTAACCTCGCCGATATCGACAACTACCGCCGAATCTGCTTGCTATCTTTTATCAACGAACTCTCGTTCGAGTCATACCAAATAGGATTACCAGAACACTGGGCGAAGGCCAGATACGTGAGCAAGCAAGGTTTCCAAAAGGATTCAGAACGATGAGCGACATCTACAGGATAACAAGACTCATTGAAGTGTCATAAGAGTACACGAGACCGCTCTATCTCATTTTCATCGAAGAGATCTTTCGACTCATTTGGGTTTCTCAACGACATTAACAACGATGTAAAAAGATAGGTAGGCAAGGCGATACGTTCACGCTAAAACTATTTAGTGTCATTCTCCACGACGTCAAGAAAACATTGGAATGGGAGTGAAAATCGATTAGTCTGCAATTACACGATCTTCGCTTTTCAGATGACATCATTTTCACAACACCAAACATTTCCGAATGCTTGACAACTTCGATAAAGCCTGTAGAATAAATGGTATTCGACTACATCTCATAGAAACGATGTTCACGAGGAACTGATTGGTTTCGTATGCCGTATTTACGCTCAACGGTACAGAGATCTCCGAATGTTTCAGCTTCGTCTATGCTGGCCGAGAAATCAATCTGATGAACGACAGTGAGGAACAGGAATCGAGCGGTCTGGAGAATTTTCGAAGCAACGAGGATTTAATGAGAAAACAAAGAACATCCAACTCTGTGCACACCTTTTCGACTCAACGATTCCTCCTGCCTTAACGTATGCGTCAGAAACTTGGTCGCTGCTAAGCAGGATGGAAGATCTCTCAACGTTATTGAATTACCAGTTGATAGGACCATGATGGGAGTGTCTCCTATCCTGCAATTGAGAGAGCAGATCTAAAGGTCAGATCCACGCCAACGATGAAAATCAAACCCGCCGTTCTATACGCAACACGCCGTTCTAATACGCCAAATTGTGGAAGGTAAGGTGGGCCGGACACGAATTACGTGTGAACGACAACCGATGGGCAAGAGTCTTTAGTGACATGAACACCACCGAGCCGATGCTCAGAGTTCTTCATGAAAACTTTATAAAAAGGATTTGATGCTCAACGAGTCTCTGAAGCGAGCTGAACCCACTGGACACGATATGGAGAACTGGAAGCTTTTCGAGTTACTCAACAATGAACGGGAGCAAAAGCGATGATTTTATTGGCTCACACAAGGATATCATTCGCCTCTGGTTTCAAACTATCAGACAAGCATCAAATAAGGAAAAAAAAGCCTCTGATCACTGATTCATTTGGATAGGCGAAAAGAACACACGGACTTTAACACTCTCGCGATAACGGCTAAGTTCGATTTCCTGTTGCAATAAATGATGCCTAACTTTCCGTTGTGCTGACTGCTCAACCTTTAGAGGTCATACTGGCTATTCCGACCACATTGAAATGACTCCTATAGAGGTCATTCATCGCAAATGTGTTTAAGGAAACTCGTTATGAAGGCAAACACTACGAAACACTATGAAATATTATGAAGAGACACTACAGTTCAGAACAGATAGAGCGCGTGTGGCGTAGCGGTCGGAGGCGCCCTGCAATGTAAACACAGGATCGATCGCCGCGCCTTGGCCCACCAAGCCTTCCCGGAGTCGACGAATTGCTACCAAACTTGTCTGGGAGGATAGCAGCACTGGCTTGATACATCGGTATGCACCGCGGATCAATGTAAAGGCCATATATGCCTTCGATCACCTCCAAACGATGCTTAATGAAGTCGGACGAATGGCGCATTCTTCAAGGATTGATCAACACCGAGAGCTTTATTATTTTATCGTTTTGCAGTTCAGACATTTGCTGTAAGAAAACAAAACGTGCTGATTAGATCGTGACCACTATCGATACGTTTTTGATGTAGGTGTCATCGATCATATTTGAACGACTCAACACTTAGGCAAGACAGAAATAAGTACATTTTTAACTGATTATTAGATTCGAAAACAGAGTGGTATAAGGAAAGGTTCCATCTGACAAACAGCAATGTAGTTTAGCTGAAAACATAGAGATGAAATATTAAGGGTTGAAATGAATCTCCACTGGCAATTACAAACGGGAAAAAACCGATGGCTGATGTTTACTGTAGATTAAGAAACGAATTGTACAATACAACTTAATATGAAATGCGAACTTATCTGCGTTAGGTAACGAATCTCGAACGATGTTGTGAAAACACACCGTTTTCTTAAAGTGTTAAGTCACTTCATAAGTCTTATAATGAGGATAAGAAGGTAGCTCTCGTTCCCTCCATTCCTAACGGTTAACTCACTTTCTTCTCTTTTACGCTATCGTGGTAGTTCTAATAAATGTTCTTATCAACTTTTTTATCAGACAGATCAATTAATGAGGGTTCATACTAAGATAATGGACGTAGGTTCAACAATTGGAAAACGGTAAAAACTAAAATTTTTGACTACCCTTATATTTCCTGCAAACTAACACTAGAAGGAATATTCAAATATCGTTAACATTCTCAATAGCACAAGCAAAGATCTCACTCAATAAGGAACATGCTGTATTACATTGGCAATAAAATACTAGTTACTGAAAACTTTGTGGATTCGGGCAAGTAAACTAGAGGCAGAATTGGGAGGTGGCATAATTTGAATAGTAAAATGACGTATGTGCGGCAGGACTCAAGTTGTCGCCGTTCCAACGCATAGGAAGCAGTTCTGTCTGAGATGAGTTCAAATGTGTTTGACGAGAATTCAGCGGAATAAGGACTGCTCATTATTATGGAAAATTTCCAGTGCTAGTTTAATTGTATACTCACAAATAAGCACGTTCTTTTTCAGTTCCAAAACGTAAGCAGCTTTATTGAAACATCATCATTCTCATAGCTCATCTTGACAGTAATGATGAAACTAATGTGAACCAATTTGAATTCACTTATATCTGTACTCATCGTAAAAAATGCATCAAAGAGTCATATCTTCAACGTGACTTAGAGAAATTTACTGAACATACGTTACTAATAGGCTATTGAAAGCATAGTGATTACAAGGAACATCTTCCACTGATTTGCTCACCTTTTATCTCTATAACGACTTATTTTATTATTGAATCGCTTTTGCTACTGGAGAAGCCGCAAATCACGTTAATGGATAGTTTAAAAAACGTTTCCATAAAAGGTGAAGAGGAAAATGTCAACTAGGAACACGTCAGCATCTGTCATAGCACCACACGAATCTCGCTTTTAGAAAATAGTCCCCCATAAACTAGCCGATGTGAGCCGAATTTCAAGAATAATTCTATTTCAATTTGCATACATGAGCGCATCGATGTGCACATGCTCACATTTTCGTCATATACAATTCAGCTGAATGTTGTTTTTTCCACCCATGCATCTATACCGTAAACCTAAAATAGTTTACCTCATCACTTAGCCTAAGTTCGGTCCCATTTTAAAGAGCCCAACTTTTTACTGCTGCTCGAACAAAAACTTTTTCTTTATCAAACAACCGTTACCATCGTCTCCTAGTCGCAACGATGCAAAGCTGCCTCTAATTCATGTTTGGTGAGCCCGGGACGCGGGATCGAAGGATCGAAGCAGGAACCGAGGCAGAGTGTATTGCTGTCATTTCTAACCACTGGGCTACACGCGTCCAATTATACTATTAATAATAAAACAATTGTCCAAAAAGGCAAAGATTGGAGTGGTGATGATGCCTTTCAATACCAATACAGTGCTGGCTCGAGTTCGTTCTTGACTCACCGAGCCTCTTATTTCTGTGGGGTCCAGAAATTGGTACCAGATTTGTTAGGGAACGATTTAGTTCGTGCACTACAAGTGGGCACATTGTAACCCAAATATCTCAGAACAACAGGGAGAATCGACTTGACCGCCATTCAACGCATTCATTAGGAAGACGACAATTCTTTCGCATCATCCGAACTTACACGTGAAAACGCCGAACATTTTCGTGGATGGTGGATACGAGATAATGAATCGAGTGGAAGGAGTTCTGGGATCCGCACAGTAGAAGTGATTACGAGTCGTATAAAATAAAAAAAAAATACAGTTTCTCCGTGCTACCCATGGCTGATTCGTAGCGAAGCTACATGGTGTATCCTTAAGCGATGGATTATAGGGAAGGAATAAAAGATCAAAAGCACTTTGCACTTACTCTGAGACTCAGGTAGATTCGGAGGACTCTACTGCAGTTGATCGACTTATAACGTAAATACATTCATGGACACATGTCTGGTTTTGCTCACGTGTATGCGGATTGATTCCTGGATGTTGATTCGGAAAAGAATGGCGATAGAACGACAGGGAATTGCATGTTGGTTAGTACATCATCAGCAAACAAGCTTCACAACGACACCAATAGAGCACAGCAGGTGAACTATGACTATCAGTAGACCCCAAGACGGAACTCGGTTACTTAACCATCATCACCACTCTAACCTACTATCGTTAACTTTCCAAAAACAGATTGAATAGAGAATTTAATTTATTTTGCTTCCAAGGTCCCCTTTATACTGCACTATGAAAACGTTGGTAAAACATCAGAGCCACTCTGTTCCGTCAAAAACCAAAAGAAAAACAAAAAGAAAAAACGATGCTCTTCGTGTCAGTGAAGCGAAAATGCAACCTATGCATTTTATTAGAACGAATAGGGACTTTACTCATTCTTTTGTCTCAATAATCAGCGAGAAAACGGATAAATAATAAATATCATCACTGCTGTTACGGTTAAGACCATGGTGTAGCACAGGAGTATATCCGGAAAAAAGAAAGAAACATCATAGGAAGTGATTTTCCTTGTCAAACGATTTCAATCTATGGGAAAAGATTAGACCAGAAAGGGTTATTATGAAAAAAAAAGGCGAGAAACAGTTCCTGTTTCAAGGATTGACGATTTAGACAACTGCTGAGTTACTCAGAACAAATGCTTCATGAAACCTCTCATTTTTCAACTGGGACAGGTAAATCGTCTGTCTTAACCGTTTTATTTACTGCCTTCAATTTTTAATCGCAGGATATAATGCTCAGATATTAGCCAAACTCCGGACCGCAGGTGTCTGCGGTGGGGAACGAACGCGCTATTGTCCTTTCCGGGGAGTAACGCGTTCACCACCACACTATGTGGGTACTTCGTTTCGTTTCGTTATCTCTGCATCGTTGAAGTTATAAATCATCTTTTCACTGATGATTATGCCATCTATTACTCTAAAGGATAAGTTCCGTTTAAAGCGCGAAAGAGTTAGACATTGAATCCCTCAGGCATAGCGGTGCACTCGACACCACTGACAATTGTAGAGGTGGTTGAATGCATATATAGCTTATACAATGACTGACGATAATCTGTGAATTGAAGGCCATGCTCAGTGTTCTCCAACGCTGTAAAAATTTTGTAGAACGGACTGCAAGTTAATGTGCTCATTTTAAGCTCTAAAAAAGGCATGATTTGTCGAAATGACAGCTAAAATGAAACAAATATTCAACTAACAGACTCGTCCAGAATGTCAACAATAAGTCATCAGGACGCAGTAAATAGATAGCTGATTTGAGTACTTTCCAATAGCTGAGCACGAGTCGCAAACGGACTCTGGTCAACGTTGAGAATACACAAGAACGTAATGTTGGGGCCATCAGAGTGTAGAGTTAGACAAGTACTGACAACGTCTCGGCGTTAGCCCAACGAAGAATTAGCAGCAGGCAACTGAACAAAAATGATATTCCAGTCAAAAATGACATGGCACAATGACATTGACAAGAACTGCACATTTTTGAATGACGATTCCTTCAGAAAATTATGAACGGTTTATTACAGCGACAATTTCTGTTAAAGGATAACTACACCTACCACACATTTAGCGAATACAATGAAGAAAAAGAAGAAAGAAATGAAAGAAGGAAGAAGTAGATAAATGGATGGACTACATGAGCGGAAATGTGAAACGGAATACAAGCACAAAGATGCTAAGATATTTGCAAAACTCCGGACCGCAGGTATCTGCGGTGGGGAAAGAACGCGCTATTACCCTTACTGGAGCTAACGTGTTCACCACCACAACGTTTGGCCTGTCTCTTAGCTAGTTCTATCGATCAGTCATAATCAGATATAGGCAGTAAATAAAAAAGGTTAACATTGAAACAATAGATGATTGGCATTTCAACGCTTAAAAATATGAAATGCCTCATTCCTTATTATGCCATTGGCACGAAAAAGAAACGAAAAGGAAAATTTGCAAAAACTTCTTTCAATATAGCTCATTAAGTAAATGAAAGACGAATATCAGCATTGAAACGACGTTCACTAGAAGGGCGTTCTGATTTCATCTATATTCAGGAAGAATTAAAAACTTCTAAAACGTATACCATTGCTCGTTATCGCATTGAAATAATCGTGACTGCATGCATTCAAAACATATTTCTATTTTCTTTCTTTCTTTTTTCTAGACGGTTTTATGGACCCATACGTGGCTGCCATTCGGTTCACGTTTCAAGCGTCAGACAAGTAACAAAATACCGAGAGAAAAGCTGCTAACAACTTCCAATGGTTAACAAAGTTAGGCTGAGAAGTTACAGACGTCCTTCAACAGTTATGCGACGATGTGATTTCGATAGGAGTCACGCGGCAAGTATCGTGGCCCATCGGAGCCGGCAAGCTCTCTATACGGGTCATTTTCCTATCGGTGTTTTATTTTGGAGCACACAACTTTCTTGCCACTTTTTTGTGACTAACTGTTGGCTTATTCAACACTGATGTTGAAGCATATCGTTGTTCACGGACAGGTATTCTCTAGACCTGACAACTTACAAAAAATGTTTTTCGCATACGTTCATTGACCAATGGTATGGCTGACACAGGCACATGACTGTTATTTCACTTCCAATCGCTATGGTGAATCACATTTATCGTTTGAAATCGGCGGATGCAAAAAAAAATATAAAGGATAGCTTGCAAAAACTTCAGAACACTTGCATCAATTTGTTTGTAAGAGGTATCACAGTAACACCCTCCAAATGATTTACCGCCTCAACGTGGTTGGGAGGTGTTCCTGGGTGTCGGACTGCGATGTACAGCGGGGGAATTCGTCCTCCCGGCAAGGTCTCCCAAGCCGAAGAGTCCGGTGTTTCCATCAGGAAACGTAGCTTAGAGTAAACCAATACCAGAATCCGCGAGACTCAAGGGAACCACAATGGTTTAACCAGCAAATCTTCCAAAAATAGAGGTTATACTGGAGCCCGCACATCCAGTGAGGACGGACCATTCAATTACCAAGTAATCACAGTAACACAGAGAAAATGCTATCATTCATACGAACCATACCCTTAAATTGATAAACCAAAGTCTCTTCTATAATTCTGCCGTGTTAACACGTCCTCAATCCGTTTAGTTATTGAAGAATTATCGTCTGGTGTTAAAAAACAACTAGCAACTCCCTAACGAGATGAAATAAAGCGTCGCGGCGCTGAGTGTCAAGGAAACGCTACGAATTCTACCACTCGCACATAAAGATTAACCGGATGTGGGATAAAGCACGTTAAAGACGTTCGTGGAGAATATATATATAACTGTATTAAAACAAAACGTACTTATTAAATTGTGATTACCATCGAAGTTCACGATGTAAGTATCGTCAATGCAAGTTTTATATAACACCGCTATGTATAGCATAAATCACAACCCCTGTACAACGGTGTAATATGAAACACAACAGAATAAGGAATTTTAAAGGCCAGGAACAAAAATAGAGAAAATATGGAAAAAGATAAGAGAAAAAGAGTAAGAGGATAAAGGATAAAGCGTTGGGAGTTGATCAATCCTTGAGAGATGCGCCGTGCATTCGACTTCATCAAGCATCACTAGAGATGGCCTATGCAATAATTTGCGGTGGCCTAATGATGTATCATGCAAGTGTTTTCTATTCTAACAGACAAGTCTACCAAGAATTTTCCCACTCCGGAGGAATGGATGGCTTGTGCGCCCCACGGCGCTGGATCGAAAAAAGGGCAGCCGATACACAGTGCATTGCAAGGCAGCGCTAACCACTACGCTATACGAGGCCGTTAGATAAAGAAATACTATAATACGAAAGAGGTATCGTATTCGATAATCATAGAAACACATATGTCAGACTTCAAATGTTTGCGGTACATTTTTTTATAAATCACATCTGTCATACTTCTGCAGCAAAATTTGCGGAAAAATCGGTAGCCTCCAGATACTTTTCGCTTTAAGTGAAATGGAAAGGACGATTCAACGCGGACAACTTCAAAGCAGTGAATTTGCACCACTAACAAATTCTTGTACAAGTGGTGACGCATACAATATCGTTAGCTTAGCATCTAAATAAATGTGGATTGAAGGCCATGCTCAGGGTTCCCCAACGCTGTAAAAATTTTGTAGAACAGACTGCAAGTTAATGTGCTCATTTTAAGCTCTAAAAAAAGGCATGATTTGTCGAAATGACAGCTAAAATGAAGCAAAAACTCAACCAACAAACTTGTTCGGATCGTCAACAATAACTCATCAGTAAGAGATAAACAGAAAGCTGATTCAAGTACTTTCGAACAGCTGAGCACGAGTCGCAAGCGGACTCTGGTCAACACTGAGAATACACGAGAACATAATAGTGGCCGTCATACAAAGTGTAGAGTTCGACAAGTATTGACGATGCGCTGGCCCAACAAAGAAGACAAACGAAGAATTAGCAGCAGACAACCGGACCAAAATCCCACTTTTTCCACAGAATCGATACCCAACTATTCCCTGGTGAATGACAACACAAGTTCGCGCGAATTTGCAATACTAAAGGTCAAATGGAACCTATTAAGTCACAAGTTTGCCACAGAGATACGGAAAAGCGCGTTCAGTGAGGTCATTTCGACTACTGGTTAGCTGGTGACTTCTTTTTAAAGCATTCATCACTCAATGTCAAATAGCAATGATGAGCAAGAGATCGCACTTCGTTATAAATTCAAGGAATCTAGGTGGGATGACATAACGGTGTTCCATGTTACTATCTCCTATTCTTCTAAACAAGTTTGCAACGAATTTGCTGACCCTGTAGGGATAAAAGGTTTGTTGAACCCAGGGAGCCGAACTAAACCAGTGAACCATCAACCACGTGTGTATTTGCATGACACCTCTAATCGCAGCGTAACATGTGCCATAGAAACAAAATAGAAAGTTAGAGTTAAATTCTGATCAACCAACTCACGACTAAGTAAATATTAATAAATCGTTTCTGAGGTAAACACTTGATGAACACCTATCCACACTGACAGTGATTTCTTCCTTATAAATCTGCATCATTTGATCCATTACTGAATAACAAGCATGTATACTTACGGAATGTGACTCTTTTTTTCCACATCCTTAATGAAAAGAGATTTTAAAAAGTCGACCTCATGTGCTCGGAGAATATCGTTATACTAACATACTTAAAAATAATGAATAGCAATATAACAATTTTGATAAGACATAACGCTCTCAGCTTATTTGAATTGTATCAAAAATAGCATAAATATCAAGTATCACACGTGAACGAATTGTCATACGTGAAGAGCAAGCTACGACGACAATACGAAAATCCACCTGACTGTATTTCGCTCTCAGTTAAAATATTCACTTCCCAGGTTAACGAATTTATATTAACACGCTGAAGGTATAGTGGATAGCATGTGAGGCCCGGAAAGGGTAATCGCGTGTTCAAAATCCAACTATGATTTCGAGTTTTGCCCATATTTCAGCATCCCTATGGTTGTATTTCATATAATACCCTACCATTAAAAAAGAGCAGAAAGTAAATAAAAAGTTAAGCATTGTGATACTGAAAGGAATTCTATTAGCAAAGAAAGGAGAAAAAGCGCAATAGGAATCATATGAAGACAAAGGAAGTCCTTCTTCATAAACCGACATTCATTAAAGACATGAATAATCGATAATTCCTTGTATTCCTGAGCTTACATAAGGTCGTTAGATAAACTTTTATAATGTACAAGGAAGGAATAATTATATAAAGGAAACAGTTTAGCAGAGAATGATGATCAACTTTATTTCTACCGTAACGATGAGTAATGGCCGATGACGGCGATAATGTGATATCAGGCTATGCCAATACATATCGAAAGGAATTCATCACCAATAACAAGAAAAAATATGCATAGTGAAGCAAATGAGTGAAGGAAAACGAAACCACGTCTAAACAAGAAGTGAACACCTAGGAAGTGACAGCTATCTAACCTACAAAGATCGTCATCACCGGAATACGTTAATTTGCCTAATTTTTCTAAACGTCCATACAGTTTATCTGTGCTAGATTTGATTCTTCAAGGCTACTGCCTATTGTTTGAAAATGACACTACATATACTGCTTCGATTTCTTTCTAGTAAAGAAACATAGCCCGTTAATAACAAAATGATTTCAGAAGCTAATAGCTTTCTACCGCACTTTTTTTTTCCAGAAAAAGAGCAACGGTCGGCTAAATATTTACAAAGCGCTTATCATATCACTCTAGTTTCAATTATTTGTTGCTTTTCTAGCAATTCGCACTTTAATATGATATCATTACGTTCAACCAACATTAGAAAAGTAATCGGCGAAATTGACTCCTAAAAAACCGCACAAACATGAACAGGATGATAAAACATGGATGAAGTAGAAAAAATGAATGAGACGAATGGATCATAACATTTCCAAGATGATAGCAATTGCTAGGAAGACATTTCACAAAAACATGGACACCTGTCGAAAATTAAGCAGATGGCTTTGAGACAGCATGTCGTTGATAGCACACCCCACTTTCTTGCGACTACACCGAAATGCCAAGTACTAATCATTATACATGCATCTTCTTTTCTGAAAAACAATATTAAAAAACGTAACTGAGCTGAAGAGCATAAAGATATTAGGAAAACAGTTTCATAAGGATACATATTTACTTGTGGCGATTAATCGCTTTCTGTTACGAGTTATACCCCGCAATCACTTCGATTGTGACTGATGACCGAAGTGGAAAGATTTCAAAAATCCTCAAATATCGATCTTTCAAAAAATTTTGAAAAAATTGTTGAGCTATCTTTAAAAAAATGTTGCCAAAACTTCACAATATAGTCACTGAGATTTACATCATGAATTGCTCGACAGACTTGCACGTTGCTAACATCTGATAATTCACCGCATATAAAAACTAAACTCAACTAAAATGAACCTAATAGTTCAGATTTTTTTAAACTGTGAAGCAACTGATCTGTTCTTGTAAACTTAAACATAAAACTACTACCATAAAAATACCCGTCTAGACAAATGCGTTAGGTTAAATAAAAGGGAAAGAATAAAACCCTCGGAGTTGATCAGTCCCTAAGGGAGGCACCATGCAGTTGACTTCACTAAGCATCGTTAGAAGTGACCGAATTTATATCTATCCTTTACAATGATTCATGGTGGCCTACCAATGAATCGCGGCAGTGCTCCTATCCTCCCAGACAAGTTTGGTATTAATTTGTCAGCTCCGGAGAGATGGGAAGGTTTACTGAGCCTGAGACGCCGAGGCGAACTCCTATGGATTACTGGGCACTTCTAACCACTTGTACCACACATACCCTGCAGTGAAAAAGTTGTAACAGGCAGTAAATAAAAAGTTAACATTGTTATCTCTTATCAATATCAAGTTTGAGTTCCCCAGAGAAAACCTCGATCTTAAAGCAAAAATATCATATAGTCTTAAAAATTCCTCCTACGAACGTTTCCACAAGCAATTCGGACTTCTTTCTTCTCGTTAACTACTCCTTCTTAGTCACCTTGGTAATATCTAATGGACCGCAAATCACACATAATCGCACTCACCTGTGCATAGCATGGCTCCGCCACCAGTTATCTGAATGATCCGCTTTCACATAAGCCGCAACACTTCTACTTGTTTCGTTTTCCTATAACCATAATCAGTGAAAAAGTTCGGTTCCGCAAAAGGATTTGGTAACGGCTTAGGAGCCTTTCATCATCCTTTCTAACTGAAATGCTGGGTGCTGTTCAAGCATCCTTGTACACAGTATGCCGAGATAATCGTGCTACAGCGTACCCAAGTCTTTACCACAGGCTCACCAATATATCAGAGCCAAGCAAGCGATCTGTGCCAAATCCTGCATGACTCATGTAAACGGAAAATATTTACATGGTCCTTAATCTTTCATGCAGACACGACCCGCTTTCTCATATATATTATATATTTAAAGGCCCATTTTCTGCATAGAATTCCGAAGCTGCAGACTTTTAGGAGAATCGAAGTGCAGCATACAATACAATTTACGCAAGGATATCAACACAACTACGAAGTGATGCGATATGCTCAACTGTAAACTAATACGGCACAGTAGACAAGTCCACAACGTGTCCAGTATGGTGAAGACGTTATAAAGTTAACACTGTTTCCAAATATTACGGTAACAATAGATGCTACAGATTCCCCTCCCAGCCTACCCAACAACAAAAACATTCTTGCACTATTATACAAATTAAACTCAATAAATAACTAACCATTTTTCCATTCCTTACTTAAACAGAAAATGTATATAAATGTCCATATCCTTCGAAAGGATTCTAACTCCTTGTTATTACTTACTTGGATACTTGGACGGCGTGTCCTCACGGGTTGTGGGGCGGGACCCAGCACATTCGCCATTTCTTGGATTTTCGCTGGTACAGCTATTGTGCTTCCCTGGAGCATCAAGGTCAGCCTGGCGAAAGTCTGTCCCAGATCGTCACCACCACAGGCAGTCGTCACCCTTGTGGATCAGAGGGAGATTTGCCAACATACAACTAGTTTGATACCAAGACGGTGGTCGATCCTAATATTGCTTTACTCCTAGCTCGGCTTCCTGATGGAAGAATGCAGGGTTCCTTCTCAGTTCATGAGACCCTGTCGGGGGATAACTCCCTCTGCCGTACGTTGCAGCCCGACACCCAGGAACGCTTCCCAACCACGATGAGGTGCTAAACCAGTAGTGCTCTTGTTACTTGCCCGAAACAGTCATGTAAAACGCGCACCGTCAAACAAATAGCTAGCCGCATCACATCGGCGAGTATTACAAGACCTATTACAGTTTCATGACATTTGTAACTGAAATAGTCTTCTATTGCAGAGCTTTAATCCTCCATAATGGAAATCTGAAGCTGTGCAGCAAGCAATACTAGTGTGGTTGCACCCACTCTTCTCAGTGGTCAGACAGTGTTACTGCAACGGTTCTCAATGCACTTTCAACTAACATCCATAGAATAAAGAAAGATATATCTTTGTATTATGGAATAGGCACAAACACATAATCAGATATATAAGATGTTGCAGACACGTATCACAGCGTAGAACACGGTATCTTTTACTTCATGCAAAATTCATCAAAACAAATTCGTGATTAACCACAATATACATGAAACAAACATAAACAACCTAAATAGAAATTTCGCCCTGAAAAGTTGAACCAGATGACTACGCTGATGAATCTGATCAAAAATAGAATAAGTGACTAGCATAACAATAACATAAACTACAACTTCTCAAAGCGTAGAAATAACAAGTCCTGAAAGAACTACATCTTCTGAGACAACACTAACCTACTACTAGTCATCCAGTGTAATGTCTCGAAAGAGTTGACCCATAGATTCATTATGGTAGATACGACGAACTGCCTCACACAACATCAACGAAATGTCGACCGTCTTAATCTTGTGACAGCGCATTTTCTGGACTTCATGAGGAACAGTGTTTGTGACGATAACCTGAGAATGTAAAACTATAGTTAAGATCCAAGAAAATCCTTATTTGTACAGTGCAATGTAATTAATTCAAAGAAACAAAAACTAAAAGGAAATCCTAGGAGATATAGAAACTATCCTCTACGTCATGGAGAATCCTCTTTGCTTTCGTCATATGTCTTCTATCTTATTTGCAGAACGTTACAAAAATACAGCTCGCTATCCATACAATACACAGCAAAAACTGGTTCATGTTCTTGTCTCGCAGCTGGCTGAGAAGTGCCTGCACTGTCTTCGTTTGTCGACGACTTCAGAACCGTAAGAACACTAACTAAGAACTGTCACGGTTACTGCAGTAAGATCTCCCCTTGGTGCATGACGTTGAAAGAAGTTTCCCCAGCGCGAAATCCTTACATTACTGAACAGAGGATATCAGATTGTATCAGGTACCTAAGAAAACCTAAAACTAAATGTCCGATGTAACTTAATACGAGCTTCATTTCCAAAGCAAATTTTACTATGCTGAACAAACCGACTACATTGTACAAATCTCACCTAATCATAACCAGTAAACAAGCTCTAACCTAAAAAATTGTGACCTAATAGCAATGAAACATAGATATTTCCGCCCACAGACACGACTAAACCCAATGCTATACCGGCAATTCTTCATCTGCTGGGGATTTTCTGGCTTTTTTTCCGATGAAAAATTACCTTTCAATAAACAACAACTGTAGGACATAGGGGAATATGAACATGATAGGATTGTAGGACAGACCTGGGTTGTATCGTTTCATAGGTATAGATGGTTTCTCTACTACAATTTATTATTTGGTCACAATAATGGTCCATAATGCAAATGTATTGGCCGGCTTTTGAAAAGGTTCTACACCTAACACTGAGTCTACTTATCATAGTGATTAAAGTGAAGTAACAGTTAATTACTTGTCAAATTACTGGCCAATGAATCTCTTCGAAAAAAAGGTTTCTTTTGTAAATCATTAATTGTAGAGAATGGAATTTCTAGTTTGATCTCTCTTACTTTGACTTGCTTTCCATTAGTTATCGAATGTACATATAGTGAAGTAAAAAGTTACATGCACCTACCAAGTTGGAAATGGACACTATAAATAAAAAGCTCTCCGCGTTAATCAATCCCTGAGGGATGCACCGTACATCCGACTTTATCAAGCATCGTTTGAGATGATTGAATCCATATCTGGCCTTTACCAGCAACACACGATGGCCTGCCGATGTATCGGCTATCCTTCGAAACAAATCTGGTACCAATTTGCCGACCTCGGATGGAAACCTTGGCGATCCTTGGGCGCAAAGATCTATCCCATGTATATTGCAGTGCGCTTCTAACTACTGCCCTACACGCGCCCTCAATGTGCAACATAATGGCCACTCGCGCCGTCATGTATAGATACCATAATGTCCATACAGTCGCAAATGGGTAAGCATATACAAGTTTTTTTTACCAGTAATTGATTATTACTTTAAACAAGTGCTGTAGTGACTCAAAGTTACCGTATATAATCGTCTGATATAAAAGACACTTGAGAAAAAAATCAAAATGTACACTTCATGTCTGATAAATCACTGCCAAAGATTGACAGCAACGCTCGTGGACCGTGAGATAAGCTTTTTTCATACAAAATTTGGATATGTTCAAAAAGCATGGAGTGATACATAGAACATAGAAGTAACGCATAACAAAGTTAACCTTTCATTTGCTGCCTACTACAATTTTTCACAGCCTTTCGAGTCACAATTTCGACTACAACCTCAGCTTGCCTTGGTTCAATGCCGTTTGTGCTCTCACATCAATTTTGCTGAAGGATGATTACTGATGGCAGCTTTAGATAGGAAACTAGCTGAGAGAAAGGCAAAGCAGAGGCCTCAGTGGTGCAGTGTGTAATATGCGAGCCTCCAGAAAGGGTGACCGTCGTTCGATGTAGCCCGGAGTCCAAGTTTTGCTAATATCTCAGCATCGTTGTGGTTGTAACGTAGAACATTTTCAAAAGCGAAAGAAAACAGCAAAAAAAAAAACCTGAAGAAAACTGAGTTATTGTCCAAACCAAAAGTTCCAATAAAACGGAGCGATGCTATCCGCTGGGTATCAGAGTAGACGGAATGAATCTTGTATAACTTAAAACGCATAAGATGAAAAATTCAATCTCATTGAACTCGTTACCAATGCAAAATTATCTCCAGGAACCAACAGACTAACTCCCTTTTCTGAGCTGACTGCTCCACCTCTAACGAACTGCTCTAATAAGTACGCTTACAAGACAATAACTGTTAAAAATTCGCAATTTTTTACTTTTTATCTTTACAAAATTAAAGTTAATTTGAAGCTATGCCGTTCTTACACCTTTATATTTCTCATACCTTAGTAATTGGCGACGCCTCGAGAAGTGCCGGAGCATCAGAACTCAACACACCGTGAGTGGCTATGACGTAAATCTTGTAAGCACCACGAGTTTTCAGCACCTCAGCAGCGGCTACAAATGACTGCGCATCATCGATAATGTCATCCTGGAATAAAAATTGCCATTGATCCAGGCTTTCCTAAGAATCCTTCGTGAAAAACAGAGTTCTAGCTTCCATTGGGTAAAAAAGTCAGTGCTGTACAAATTCAATTGCAGAAATATGCGGTCGATGGAAGCCGAGTGGTAGAGTTCTAAACAATGACACCTAACATCATAAGTGCTAGATAATACACTTGTACAGTTAGCAACTGCAATTTATCAAACAGATTGAAATGTCTAGCCTCTACACAGCAGGCACCGATTGCCTACATTATATATATATATATATATATGTGCGTATATATGTATATATATATATGCAAGCACCATTTACAGAAAACTGCACATAAAATGAAATTTATTTCTCCATGTAGCAAATAAAAATATCCAAAAAGAATGTACGATTGTTGCGATATGCTTACCACCATTATGGCAATTCGTCCACCAACATCTCCAACTACGGTTAACGGAGGCTTCTGCTTAGGTTCTTGAGCTGAAACCATGTGGATTTCGCCACATTACCAACTTTTCAAAAAAAAAAGGAAGAGTACAAGAAACAAATAAAATAAAGATAAAGGCGTTTATCAGTCCTCGATGCGTCGTGCATTCGACTTCATTAAGAATCGATAGAAGTGAGTGAATGCATATCTGGCCTTTACAATGGGTCACTTTGGCCTGGCTTACCCATGTGTCGAGGTACTGTTGTTATCTTCCCAGACAAGTCTGGCACCGACTTGCCGACCCCGGAGGGATGGAAGGCTTGGTGAGCCTGGGACGCGGGGATCGATCTCAGGTGTATTGCAGGACGCCTCCGACCACTGCGTTACAGGCGCCCTATACATGAAATAGGAGTGATAAATCACCATACAGATGAAATGAATCACACAAGATAACGACCAGGATAATTTCTACAACCCAGATACTGAGCTGTATGGCCATAAGAATAGTAAAAGTTCACAATAACGAAGCTTACAGGGAAATAATTCGAATGGCGCATAATTAGGTGGAGGGCTTTGTCGTCCGTCTTCCAGACCGGACTCTTCGGAATCCTTCTGTTCGCCGTGAATCACCGCAACACCTCAAAAATACGAATGCAATTTGCTATTCCCTTCAAATACGCATTGAGAGAACTACTCAGACACAACCTCATCACTCAGATTTGAACAAACATGATAGAGTGAGAAGAAAAGATAAACAGTGACAACACATAGCTGCAAAGTGACCCTTCCATTTTATAAAACCACTTGCTGATTCTTACACTTGCAGTTTCTTTCATAGCTTTAACTAGTGTAACTGAAACACTTCTATATATTATACGCCAAATTCTTCTCAAGATGGGCCTTTTGATACTAAACTTTGAATTCACAAAAAGGTTTAGCGCTAGGTGTGTGAGTCGTCAATAAGCTTAGAAGAAAAAAACCCCTAAAACGAAAGAAAAAAACTTTGATGGCCATGAAATATGCATAGTTTTCAATGTGGTTATACGCTTCTGCTGCAGAATCTACACCGAAAAATCGAATAAACCAGCAATGGTGAACGGAGCAGAAGGATAGGACTTTCATAAACGTTAAAGTAAAAGAATTTCGTGTGGTAAATCCGGGTTTACCTAAGATAAACTTGGTCGTTTCAGCAGTATTGCAATTAAGGAAAATAAGTCGTTATAACTGACAACTAATGACGGTTGCTTGTTAGCTAATGTGAAAAGGCTATCCTGCCAACATGTTCACGTATAAAAATCTCACCCCAAATAAATGGCTACTACTAAAGAAGCGTTTTCGGAAAACTGTTTTTAAATCAGAAAGAAAGTCGATGATACACTCAGACTCTCCTACTTACTGAATGAAAACAGTGATAATGCAGTATTCAACCTTCTATACAGAATTTTGATAACCTCCTCTTCTAATTACCATCTTATTCTCAGATGTTATGAGTGCAAGGGAAAAGAGTAGCAGTGAACACATACATGAGGACTGTCTCAGAACTGCAATGTCAGATTTTTATAAGCTTTTTCACATTTCTTACAAATTACTGATCATAGTAATATCAAGATCTAGACGAAAATGGGATGTCATTTCAGCTCCACGACCAATTCTGGGGAAGGAACGTTCCATCCGTCTTCAACTGCCCATGGAACCGCGAACCACAGAATTCAAGGAAAAAACTGTTGGGTGTCTTCCATAGGGAAGAAGACGGATACACAACAGGTAAGCTTGTACCTCATTTAGCTCCCAATTTATACACAGTGGAAAATAATCGACACAAAATAGAAACACTTTTGCGAGAACAAATCCATACCTGCCTCCTATCAATAATATAAAACTCACTGCCTAAACCTCACCATTTTGAATAATGTGGAACTCGATAGAATGAAGAAAAAAAGTAGGTTCTTGAGAGAAAATATGAATTCCAGCCGTTGGAAATGGCCAAGAAAATAGCGAAAGAAAAAAATGTAAGCAATCATAAATGGACGGCAACTAAGAACATACCGAGTCGAAGTCGATCTGCATATGAAGTGGCCTTGTTCATCACACCTGGAGACTTTGCAACAATTATCGCGTTTTTATAATCAGGGATCTAAAACAGCACTACTCAAAACTCGAAACACTGCTGGAAATGAGAAGCACCAAAAAAAAAAAACAAGAACCAAATTCGTTCCTGACGGCTGTCATACTCATGAGAACGCGTGAAATCGGTCTTTACTTTTAATGACGAATTTTATCCAATAAAGTACGCATAGAAACAACCCAAAACATTCGCCAAAACAACTAGTTATGATATTAATCAGGGCGGGTGTGGCGCAGTGGTCGGAGGCGCCCTGCAATACACATGGAATCTATCCCTGCGTCCCTGGCCCACCGAGTTTTTAATCCCTCCGGGATCGGCAAATTGGCACCAGATTTGTCTGGGAGGATAGCAGCACTGATCGGTAGGCCACCGCGAGACAAGTCTGGTGCTAATAAAGGACAGATATTCGATCACCTGCAAACGATGTTTAGTGAAGTGGAATCCATGGTGCGTCCCTCAGGAATAAATCAATGCCGAAGGCTTATTTCATGAGAGTGATCATATACAATAAATTCTCTCGAGTTACCACAGGTTTATAGTGGTATGGAGGTGTTTACGGATGTCAAGATGCACAATGGGAGTCAATCACACAGCCGTACTGTTTAACACAAGAAACTGAACATTCCCATTCTGAAGCCTGTTATGAATATACTTATGCCTCGAGTAACCCCAGCAGACAATCTGTGGCTACCTTCTCGATAACACCAGTAAAAATAAAGTTTCACACTAAAAGTGTAATGTCTTTCATATCCATTCTGATGAAGGAAACGCACTGATCAGCTCTAACACGCAAAAAGAACGAATGGGGATTTTATTACCGCAAACATGATGATTGACAAGACTGTAAACAATAAAAAATAAATACGTACATATTCCTTAATGTACTGAAGAAGGAACGGTGATGCACGAAGATTATCTACAGGAATGGAGAAAAATCCTTGTATTTCTTTCTTGTAGAGATCCAACGACACCAAACGCGATGCACCTGATATAAGTCTACGATTATTATTATTAATACTATTATTATTATTATTATCTTAACCTTTTTATTTACTGCCTAGTCTTTTTAATGGCAGGGTGTTTTGCGAAATATAACTTCTATAATGCTGAGATAGTTGCAGAGCTCCGGAGCACAGGTGTCTGCGGTGGGAACCGAGCGCACCATTGTCCTTTCCGGGCAGTAACGCGTTCGCCACCACATCATGCGGGTCCTTCGTTTCGCCTGTTTCTCAGCTTGTTCTACCGATCCCTTCCCATTAGCAATCACCTGTTCTGATTATAATTATAGCCTCAGCTTAACTGGGTACAACGCTGATTTGGGCTAGATCAATCCGTTGACGGGTGATTGCTGATGGCAAAAGATCGATAGAACTAGCTGAGAAACAAGCGAAACGAAGGACAAGCATGGTGTGGTGGTGAACGAGTTACTCCCAGGAAAGGGCAATAACGCGTTCGCTCCCCACTGCAGAGACCTGCGGTCCGGAGTTTGCAAATATCTCACCATTACAAAAGTTATATTTCGCAACATACCCTGCCCTTAGAAGGAACAGGCAGCAAATAAAATGGTTAATATTGTGGTTATTATTATTATTATTATTATTCCACGGATCTGCCCAAATGAGGGATCGTGAGCCGGTTAGTCGCGAGGCTACGTGGCGCGTCCCCAAGTGGCGGCAAGGGGGTTAATCGCGGACCAAAAGCGACCTTTGCTTCCCTGAGATGCAAGTGGATCCGGGGGATGAACTCCCTATTTCTGCTGCGCTGATTTGGCACATACTTTCTGTATTTGCGAAGGGTATTCATACATGCGTGTATGGGTGCGTTCCTGCTTATGTGGATTGTATTCTACAAGCCAATTCGGCCAACAGCCTATAGTTAAGTGACAGGGAAGTATATGGGAGGCGCTTAGGAGTTGCCTCCAACAAATAAACTCCATGTCCACTCTGGGAGAGCCTGGTAAGCTACTCTCAGGGCCAATAGAAGCTGCCTGGATTTCAAAGAACTGTGGCGACGATATGAACCTACAATTCACGTACACTTGCATCCGAGTACTCGATAGAAAGCTTGCTCATGCAAGCAAGAAGGATAAGCTACGTCATCGGCCTGGCCGAGACGAGGCCACCCATTCAATGTCGTCGATGACACCGGAGAAGAACTGTTCCTCGGAACATGTGACAGCAAAGGAGTCGGCGGCGTCGGCGTTCTAGTCAGCACGAGTTTGTCCATAACATCGATTCATTCGAACAACTTACAACCCAAATCGAACGTTTACGATTAAGAAGAGGTGGATTAAACTCGGTTTTGACAATCTTCGTCGTTTACGCGTCGACATCAAACTTTGACGAAGAAGAAGTAGAAGGGTTCTATATGGAGTTGGAGAAGTTCTACAGAGAAGACGACACATTCTTCAAGGTCATCATTGGAGATTTGAACACCAAGACTGGACCAAGAAGAACATCACATTGGGTCCCACGAATTAGAATGAAACGACCACGGTGAGCGGATATCTAAGTGTATCATGGCGACCAAGACAATCCATGGTAACTCGCAATTCCAGAAGCCCCACCTTCAGCGCTGGACGTGGGACTCTCCCAATAGAGGGTACCATAACGAAATAGACTACATCATAGCAAATAGAAAATTTTGCACGAGATTAGACCATCGCCTCCTATCGTGCAAGATTCTATTCCTCGCGGAAAAGAGAAAAAGCCTCTAAACTCAAAAAACGAAGTCCCAGAACCACCATAAACTGGGACTTATTCAATTCATTAGTTGGCTGCTGGGAAAACATCGCTGTCAATAACATCGACGAAGAATACGATCAGCTCATTAAACATCTTCACGTTAGCATTATAAAACCTGAGAGTTCTACAGTCACCAAAACACGTCTGTCTCAAGAAACACTCGAGCTTATACGACAACGTGGAATCGCACAAGCTGCAGGCAATCGCGAACTAATGTCCAAACTTGCGAAACAGTGCAGATTGGCGATAAAAGAAGATCTTAAAGAAAGAAGAGCAGCAGTAATGGTCGAAGCTGCAGAGGGTGGGAAAAGCATTCGCAGAGCCAATCGAAGTTTCGCAATTACAAGACCAAAATGATTGCACTTCGGCGCCGAGACGGAACAGTTACAGCGTCCTGAAAGGCAATGGAGAAAATAGTTCACGAATACTACTCGGACCTCTTCGATAGCTACGACCACCTTCCGTCATACGAAATAAAGGAGGATGGATATGTTGTACCATCGGTTCCCCCTTCCGAAATCCGACATGCCATTTCGCCGATGAAAAATCGAACAGCGTTAGGTCTGGACATGATCAGATCGGAACACCTGAAGAATCTTCCGCCAGTCCTCGTAAACAACCTGGCTGGGCTCTTCACACGTTATCTTCCAGAATTCAAGGTGCCTATTCAGTGGAAGACCAGCAAGACCGTGTTATTGTTCAAGAAGGGTGACTTACACGATATCGGCAACAATAGCCCAATCTGCTTACTGTTTGTCGTCTACAAACTTTTCACTCGAGTCATCTTAAACAGGATTGACGGAGCATTAAGCGAAGGACAGCCATGTGAGCAAGCAGGATTTCGAAAAGGATTTAGTACGATGGACCACATCCACACGGTAACAAGGCTAATGGAAGTATTGCGAGAGTACAAAAGACCGCTGTCCCACTTTCATCGATTTACATAAGGCCTTTGATTTAATTGAAATAGAAGCAGTCATGGAAGCCCTTGATAGTCAAGGAGTCTCTGCTCAGTACATAAAGATCCTTCGTGAGCTGTACAAAGATTTCACAACCAAGATATCACCATTCTACAACGATATTAACATTGACGTCAAAAGAGGAGTTAGGCAAGCGATACCATTTCGCCAAAATTATTTACCGCCACCGTCCATAATGTCATGCAAACATTGGAATGGGATAATATGGGAGTGAAAATTGACGGTCGGCATTTACACCATCTTCGCTTTGCTGATGACATCGTTCTCAGAACACCAAACATTAGCCAAGCGGAACGAATGCTTACACATTTTGATGAAGCCTGGGGAAAGATTGGTCTTCGACTAAATCTCACAAAAACGATGCTCATGAAGAACGGATTGGTTTCGCATGCCCCATTCACGCTCAACGGAACGAATATCTCCGAATGTTCCAGTTATATCTATTTAGGTCGGGAAATCAATATGATGAACGACCTAGCTCCAGAACTGAGCAGAAGGAAACGAGCAGCTTGGGGAGTTTTCAAGAGCACCGAGGATGTAATGAAGAGAACGAAAAACACCCGACTCCGCACCCATCTTTTCGACTCAACGCTATTTCCTGCCCTAACGTATGCGTCAGAAACCTGGTTGCTGCATAAGCAGAATGAAAGATCGCTCAGCGTTATCGAAAGTGCAGTCGAAAGGACGATGCTAGGAGTATTCCGTTCCACACAAGTAAGGGATAGGATCCAAAACTCCGATCTGCATCAATGATGAAAAATTAAAGATGCCATTCTGTACGCCAAACAGTCGAAGATAAGGTGGGCCGGATACGTAATGCGCATGAATGACAACGGATGGACAAGAGCCGTTAGTGACTGGATTCCTCGGGATGTCAAACGGACTGCAGGAAGAGCACCGACCCGATGGTCAGAGTTCTTCACAAGGACCCTTGAAGAAAGATATGATGCACGACGAGTCCCTAGAGGGAGCAGAAGCCACTGGGCTACTCTTGTACGCGACAGGAAAAAATTTGCGATTTACCGGCACCCGCTCGAGTCACTCGACAATCAACGACAACAGATGATACAGGTGATTATTAATGTTACTTTTATTATTACTATATTATTAGTATAGTTTTACTCATCAATGCAACATTTTAATGCTCTACCACTGCAAGACGATACAACAGAAAACATTGACGGGTGGAAACCAATGAAAAGTCCCATCCTAAAAGACTCCGAGTTTTCAACGGATGTTGAAGCCTGCCCCTCCCAACGGATTATCGCCTCATCGTGGCTGGGAGCTGTTCCTAGATGTCGGCCTGCAATGTACAACTGGGGAATTCATTCCACCGGTAGGGTCTCCCAATCTGAGGAGTCCGGCGTTTTCATCAGGAAGCCTAGCCAAGAGTCAACCAATACCAGGATCCACTACCGTCCTCGTATCAAACTTGTGGCATGGTGACAAATCACACTCTGATCCACAAAGGCGGCGAGTTCTTGTAGTGGTGACGACATGGAACAGACAATGTCCAGGCCGACCTCGGGGCTCCAGGGAACCATAACAGCTAAACCAGCAGAAATCCGAGAAAATGGAAATTATGCTGAAGCCTGCACAACTAGCGAAGATGGGCCAACCAAGTATCCAAGTAAGTAAGTTGAAGCCCACCTATTTCGGCCCGGAGTTTTGCAAATATCTCAGCATTATAGAAGTTATATTTCTCAACATAGCCTGCCGTTAAAAAGAATAGGCAGTGAATAAAAAAGGTTAAAATCCTAAACATTTCCTGTACTAGGTACCACAGTGTTATCTACGTATTCAGCTAAAGTACAATAAAATACAGGAACACACCCAGCACCCTGCGTGACGAATGGTTTACACACCGTCAACTTAAACGGCCAAGAAAAAAAAACATCCAATTATTCCTTGTTTTTTCTTTGCAAAAGTTCCTAAGCACAAAGACTTACTTACCGGCACGACAGATCATTTCAGCAATGAGTCTCATCGGAATCGACGACCGACGAAGCATTCGACACTGCTTCGAATACGGCAGGTACGGCATCACTACAGTGATCGTCTTCGACATTGACGTCTTGCATGCGTAGATAAGGATCAGCAACTCCATGACGTCATTATTTACATTCCTAGAGAACAAACAGGATGGAATGAAACGGGAATAAATGCTCAAAATTTTCCGTGCTAGCCATAGCAACTTAGGATCATGCAGAGTGAATGGGTAACGTACAATCTGGCCTAGCAACGAATATTTGTCTGCGCTGCTTCTGCAAAGCCTAACAAAGTCGACGTTACTTTTAAACTATGTCCACAATAGATGGCAAGAAATAGAACATATTTAACAACATTAATGGAAGTCTAGGGACTCTTGTAGTGCTGCTGTTAGAGATGCCGCGCAATGCACGTAGGATCGGTTCTTGGTTCGATCCCACACTTCAGGCCGGCAAATCAGCAATTTTTTATTCGGGCGGGGAAAACTGTAACCAGACTTGTCTTAAGGATAAAGATACGGATTCAATGCATCTGTAATTCACCTCAAGTCATCGCATAGGTCAGATATGCATTAAAACACATCTAATATACCCAATGAAGTCGAAAGTATGTAGTATGCAAGGAGTTGATCAGCACCAAACGCTTTATGCTGTCTCTCTAAGGGGAATCTAAGCGAGATGAAACCACCTTAGACACAACAAATGTTGGATAACGAAGGGAAAGGGCTATACGGTGCACTGGTACGACTGGAAAGAAAATGTTGTACTATCAATGAAGTCACTCAAAACCGATCAGAAAGCACAAAAGGTGCTGCGTTATATCATCACAACGCTAGACTACACGTATCTTTGCCGACCTCACAAAAATTTCCAAATAGGATTTGACTGGGATCTTTCGCACCTTTCACTGTTTAGTAGCGAGCTAGTAGAATATTTGCAATGAAATTTACATAGTCTGAAATTCACCAATCTGGAAGCCTGCATATACCAGCTTTACACAAAAATCACAGGACTTGGAGAAAGAAAGGAGAAAGAACTGAAATACTGGTGTTTCGTCCTAATCATATTTTAATAAATTACAGACGATGCTGATATTCGCAAGGCGTCAGTGAGTTCTTCGATAAGAAAAGGACAAAGCTCTCGGCGTTGATTAATCTCTGAGGGATGCGCCATGCATTTGACTTTATCAAGCATCATTTGGAGGTGAATGCATATCTGGGCTTCATAATAACTCGCGGTGGCTTACCGATGCAGCAAGCCAGTGCTACTACCCTAACAGACAAGTCTGGTACCAATTTGCCCACCCTGGAGGGATGGAAGGCTTGCTGGGCCAAGGACGCGGAGACCGATACCATGTGCATTGCAGGGCGCCTCCTACCATTGTGCTAGACGCGCTCTACAAGTTTTTCGATAACTAGAGTAATTGAGGAATCAAAAAGATAACAAACTTGTGGGAGAGACATTGCGCTATCGATAAAAACAAGGATTTCACATTTCTGGCTCCAGAAAATCAGACTATCATCTTGGCATGAAATAGATTCCAATTACTTTCTACTCGAATTCATAAAATTCGAGACAAACTGAGATATCCATTTAAAGTTGGAATGTACACATTTGATACATCTTAACTGTCAACCAACCCTTTTTTTAATAGTTAGGTGGTCCTTTCCCGTTGATTCCTCTCCTGTGTTACGAATAGTATTTTGATCAATGATTGACGAGTACTAAACATAACCCACCTCCCAACGGTTTACAGCCTCATCGTGGCTAGAAGGTGTTCCTGAGTGTCGGGTCGTGACGTACAGCGAGAGGATTCATCCACCCACCGGCAGGGCCTCCCTAGCTGAGAAGTCCGGCGTTTCCACCAGGAAACCCAGCTAAGAGTAAACCAACACCAAGATCCACCACCGTCCTGGTATCAAACTAGTCGCATGGTGGCAAATCTCCACCTGATCCACGAGGGCGACGACTGCCTCTGGTGGTGACGGCCTGGGGCAGACTTGCGTCAGGCTGTTCTTGAGACTCCACGGAACCACAACGGCTAAACCATCAAATCTCCGGAGAATGGAAATTATGCTGGGGCCCGCACAAGTAAGTAAACATCACCCAAGTCTGTTCTACCCAGGAAACTTAGTTCCGAAAATTTTCGCCAAAGTGGAAAGGCAGAAAAACTTGAAATAACTCACTTCGATCCACTTTGCAGTATAAAAACATGTTTTCCACGTACTGACTGTTTAATATCCACCGAGGTTTCTAAACTAAACTACTGTAATATTACGCGTAAATGAACTAAAAGACTCTCACCTCGATTTGTCTTATTGTAGACGATCACTTCGCCTAGTCGAATACCGAGACGACTGAAAAAGAACGCGTGAATCGTCGCAGTCGCATCAAACTATAAAACTAGTAACCGCCTACTCCGAGACAAGACGTGAGAGCTCGGGGTGAGAGTTTCCCGACAACAGTACCATGCCGCTGCTGTCGTCAGTTTTATAGTTGAGAGCAGCCATATTAACAGAGAATTGTACCTGAAAACTTTTAAACGTCCTAAAGTGTGATAATCATTAGGAGGCTTATAGCGCAGCTGTAACATTGTAGGATGAGGGAAACTAGTTAAAACTTTAACTCAGATGATCACAATCGTCGGAAATAGAAAAAATCTGAGGCACCTACCCTTACGAATACGCTTTCTTTTACATTTGACATTCAAGAGTTCTCGTACACTGTAATAAGCACAACGACGACAACGAACGTGTCAGCTGAATTTGGCACAATACCGGCTTTTCATAAGAGAAAAAAACTCGTCAGTACCCAGTAATTCGTCGAGTACTAGGGATAGAATAGTTCATCAGAGTCCGAAAAACATTACACCGACCACGTATAGACTTCTATCAGTTCACCGATCCCAGTTATCGATCGATATAAAGCAGACTTAAACCATAATAAATACAAGTAAGGTGTGATATCAGTAGTACAATCATGGATAACATAGAATACAATTCCTAGCTCTATGGCAAAAGCGAAAAGAAAATTCGATTTGAAGGAAACCTCTAGTTAAAGAAGTAAGAAATCAATAAAATGACTACTACTACGACGACGACGAACGACTGAAGCACTCTGAACATCGTTATCGTCAGTGATATTACCAGAAAAGCAACAAGACGCAAAACGGGATACGAACTGTTAAGCATAGCACATACCGCCAGGGGTGTCATCATAAAACTAGCCAGCCCCTACGCTAAAGTCGATCGATACAGCGAATGGCAGCACGCCAAGCAACGTCAAGTGGCACCAATATTGATAACGCTCACCGATTGTTAAAAACTAGGCCTAAAATGGGAGAGCGTAGTTAAGAAGTTTAGGCCGTTCCGTCTCGTAGGGATACTATAGCGGCCATAGCGGCTTGGATTAAACGACCGTATGGACACTATGGTGGCCACGTTCCGTTTAATGGGTTCCATAGTTCCTTTGCACGGCACTACGTGTTTTCACTCGAAAGTTAATCGAAAACAGATCAAAATATAGGAGGAGTGAGATCGGAAAAACCGTTCTCCACATTTAATGATTTACAAGAAACATTTCGTCGACGGAGATTTATCCAATGGTATATCCAATGGTAATTTGACTAACGTTGGGTTGGATAGCACAGTGGTAGTGATGTCCGTCATCACGAGCACGGTACTAGTTCGATTTCGTTCCGGGTCAACCAAGCCTCTCATTTCTCCGGGTTCGGGAGACCAGACTTCTCTGGAAAAACAAATAATCACTTTTTGAAATCCAACTCGGAACGCTCCAGCCCGGCTATCTCAAGACTTCAGGAAGAACTGGTCGACCAGTATTCCACGACATTTAAGATGAAATGAAAATCCTCAAGCAGCAAGCGAAGCCACACGTAAAAACTTGGAAGACCTCCGTGGATGGTAGATGCGGGGAAACGAATTGGATGTGAGAAGTGCCGGGATCCACATAGTAGACGTGAAGACGGACGAAGTAAAATGAAAACATAAAAAAACTCGATTAACAACTAACTGTTACTTCATTGTAACTACCATGGTCATTATCTTAACCCTTTTATTTACTGCCTTTTCCTTCTTAATGGCAGGGTATGTTGCGAAATATAACTTGTATGAAATGCAGAGATATTTGCAAAACTCCGGACCGCAGGTGTATGCAGTGGAGAACGAACACGCGCTGTTTTCCTTACCGATTTGGGCTCCCCAGATCAATCCTGTTGACGGGTGATTGCTGATGGCAAAGGATCAATAGAAATAGCTGAGAGACAGGCAAGACGAAGGACCCGGATGGTGTAGTGGTGAAGTGCGCTGCACCCCGGTAAGGACAACAGCGCGTGTTCGTTCCCCACTGCATACACTTGCGGTCTGGAGTTTTGCAAATATCTCAGCATTTCATACTATGGTCATTGTTTGGATTGTCTGCCTGTGAAAAACACCGAAATGGACTCAACATAAACTGCAGCATACTTCCAAATGCAGAGAGCAATTCATTTGCAATATGGACCATAGTAATAAAGGATAAAGGTTAAAGCTCTCAGCGTTGATCAATTCGAGGGGAATGCGCTGTGCATTCGACTTCACTAAGCATCGTTGGAGATGATTGAATTCATATCTTGCCTCTACAATGACTCGCTGTAGCCTACTGATGTTACCAGTCAGTGGTGCTATCCTCTCAGACAGATCTGGTACCAATTTACCAATCCAGGAAGGATAGAAGGCTAGGTGAGCCACAGGCACGGGGATCGATCCCATGCGTGTATTGCAGGGCGCCTCCGACCATTACCCCACACGCGCCCCCTATGGACCATAGTAACACAGTAAATAGTAGCAAATGTATCACTCATATTCGTTGGACGATAGGACAGATTCTCTTCAACAATTCTGAAATGATCAATGCCTCTTAAGTCCTCTAATTATTAAGAAAAGATTTTTTTATTGTCAAGAAACCAGAAAGTCCGTAGCTAATGAGAAATTGCCCGTATTCGATCGAAGTAGCCAGGAAAAGCCGGCGCTTGTACGGAATGGGTTAGGATAAATCCAGTTTTCGTGTGATTTTTGGATCATAGCAGAAAGTTCTCACAAGAGGAAATATTGGAAAAAAATTCACATGAATATATCAAGAAACTTGACGAAACATTTGTGAAAGTAGCTCTCAATACTGATTTTCTATTTGCTTCGCCATTGATAAATAAAATCACCACTGATCAATTTATCATATTTTTTGTAAATAAAGAGTTAAGTAATATGTATTCTTTCTTGATAAGCTTGCACGAGGTTGATAAATATATTTATTTTCGGCTAACGTTTCGACGTCTTCGTCTTCCTCAGAGCCGGTGATCCGAGTCGATGGTCCATGCTTGTTGTTCGCCTCGACGTTGCGTCTTCGCCTTCGTGTCGAGCCAGATCTTCCTCAGTGAGCCATCTTCTCGAATGAGGCATCCTCACTCAGTGATGTCCTTTTATACACGATGCTGATGGTGGAAAAAAAAAGAGTTAAGTGACAATCTCATGCATGTTATGTTGTGGAAGTCCTTGGAAACCACACAACGACGATATTTGGTTACCATAGTAGCAAAATGTGCACCATATCATTTCTACGGTTTCAGCCTAAACATACTTCATGCACTGACTACTGTGGAGACATATTTCGCCTACGAGGCGATGTTTATTGGATAATGATAGATGTTAGTAACTGGTTTCAGCGAAGTGTATACAAGTCGAAGAAGAGCATAACAACAAAGCCCTCTTTAGGAAACATTCAAACATCATGGAGAACTCGTAAAAGAATGTGTTTGACGAATTTGCGGATGAACCTTGTTTGATGCTGGAGCTTCGTGATTGACATTCATGAACTCTAGTTGAAATATTTCATATGGTAGTCGTTATTGGCCTGTATTACGTGTAATCCCGTCAATAAATTTATATCATGCGTAGCGTAGTTGCTAGAGATGCCTTGCAATTCACATAGGATTTTTGCTTCGTTCCTACTGCAACAGCAAATCAAAATTTCGATGCCTCTTGAGTCGTGTAATTGCTAATTCTACTACTAGTTGCAATAGACTTTTTCTGAGGAAACAGTGACTTGATACAGTGCTAGGTCCTTGCAAACAAATGCCAAATATGTACTATGATTCTGCGGATGGAATTGGATACATAGCAACTTTACTGGAAACATCGGACGCATTACTATTTATCCTGTGTAGACAATAATGAAATCATCATGCCTTCCGTTTGCAAGCCAGAGTTGATCATTGTGTTCAATAGGATCTGAATGCCTTAGAGGACATCAAGAAGCTAATGGTTTTTATATGAGTTTCTTGAATCTTACAGTGCATGGCCAGTAATTGCTCATGCGCCTAGTTGAATAAGTTATTGCTTTGGCGCGTACTGTTGATTAGATTGATGAGTAATGTTCTTACTCTAATTTCTTTCCAACGTGATGAGATAATAATGAAATTCATGCATTTCGTCTGGAATTAGGCTAAAGACGAAAAATACGTAGTGTCGCCTAACCTTACGAATTCAGCTGAGGAATGCACTGACACGATGCGCGTTTCACGCTTTTACATCGTCTGCACTACGCGAGTGTCAAACGTTCTTCCTTCTACTTCTATGATGAATGTCTTGAAAATTGAAGGCGTTCGTATAGCACAGAATACTATGTCAATAAAAAAGTAAGGGTACGTTAAGATGTACTTAGTAGTCGGGTAAGACTCAGGTAATAGCCAAATGATAATGCTAATGATTTTGTCTAAGTAGACCATTTTGGACAAATCTATCCCAGTTTAACAAATCTGACTAATCATAAAGGTTAAAGTGTTACATTCAATAGTTCTGGTCTTGTCTGTCTTCTTTACTCCGAGAAGTGAATACGAATTACGTAATCACATTAATTATCGGTTTTGGTAGAACTCTGTCGCTTTTCGGAATCTAAGAGTCGGGTGTTCAGCGATGTGTTTCAGATGCTCTCCAGAAAATCTTTTCCACAAAGCTGAAGAAAACAACGAAAAAAAAGAAGATATAGAGTGAATGAGAGGGAATTGTTTAGTGTTGCAATTTGAAATAGATAAAGCAAGAATGGAGTTTATTATTTCACTCAGAAGATTAAGTTAATATCAAAGTTTCACGAAACTTTGACTTGGCTAACGTTTCGGCGCCATTGCCTTCTTAGGGTGTTCAAGCCATGTAGCAACCTCATATTAGCTTAACCACCCAAGAAATTGTTGATTAACCGTTGCCCAGGTTAAGGAGAAGTCGGTTTTAAGGCAATGGATTCCACTTCTTTTTTCATTCTTTTGATCGGTGAAACGACGTCACGTCGGGTGAATAGCTTCAAACCAGTGAATCTGCCACATTTTGATAACTTATCTCTGGCTTACAAATCTTCATGAATGCGATATCTTACTTTAGAAGAGGTTAGTCGAATCTTAGATGTACTTGAGATGGATTACAGTTGGAAGAAAAACGCGGGCCACCGGAGTGAGCAAACACTGCGTTTTCAGAAGAAAAATTTCAACTGAGTCGGCATATATCTGTAGGGTGGAATCAACCATGTCTACTAGTTTAGGAAACACCATAGGTGAATAGCTAAGTTTCCCATTTCTGCCTTAAACATTCTATGGTTAACAAAAAAGTGAGTAGTACCTACTCTAATGCTCGCTTCTTCATCCTTCGTTTGTTCTAAACTCCTGCTTAATACTCATAATTACTACATTTCTTCTAGGAAAGCAAGTGCGCTGAGCACTGTTACGTCTCTGTGGCTATTGACGACTATCATTTAAAAGTAGTGATCAAAGCGAAGTCTCTGGAATTCGATCGAGTGGTTGCACAAGAACTTAAGCTTTACCAATCAGCATTCGTTCCAATATTTGCAATACACTGGAAATGTGAAGAAAGGCGATAATTGGATGACACACGAATTGAAACATAGGGTGAAGAGATTGTAGTTACAATAGCACAGAAGAAAGGCTATCTAATGACTTCAAATGAAGTATTTAGCCTCTATGCGTTGATCCTGTAGGTCCTGTGAAAATACTGGAAATTTTAGTGTTTCTTGTAGGACTGAGGTCGTATACAATTCCATTTTCGTCCATCATTTGATTGTCCAATGCTTCCATTCCTATTTGTTTCCTCTGAAATTAAAAGTGAAAAAATAAATGTTGGTAAGAAACCTTATTTTGGTAAAGATTCATAGAAACTATTGCTCCTTATACGTATCGTTTGCAGTCACCTCAATCATTGGTCGGCCGAGCGGGTACTAGCGAATTTTGACTCGTTCGTTACTGTCGCGGGTTGCAGCTTCCCAATAGGACCCAGTCGTCAAAGAGACACGAGGAATACAACCTATTCTGTATTAGGTGCATCACTTCCACTGATTACGAAGTGAGCATATGTACGGATGGGTAAAAGGGTTTGTGAAGTATTTGTGAAGTCTGCATTTGTGAAAGGAGTATTTTCTGGATTTTCTTAGAGTGGACATGGACCTAATTTGTCACAGAAGAATTTTAAACGGTTTTTGTGCACTTTTCAGTAACTTGATCATATACTCTTAGTTAAATTGGAGTGCCGAATGTAATCTCCACGCGTGTGTTAACGAATGTGATTACCAGTCTATGCTTACATAAAACGGATAACGTATAACTGCTGGTCTGAGCCCCAAAGGGGTTATTTTTATTCTGGTTGTTTATTTTAGCTTACAGAACCCTTTTCTTATACTTCTTCTTATCGACCTTATGATCGTTGGCTTATCCAGTACAAATACTGTGGCGTCCATCGGCCGAGAGAAGCTAAGTTGTCCACTTAGAAATACAATAAATGCTTTAGTAAATCTGTGCGTATTTGCATTTTGACTTGAAACAAACTCATTAACCAGTAATTTGACCGGCACTTGCCTTTTATTTGAGGTGTAATCGCTATGACAAATCATAGTTATCGTGTGAAATCGGGTAGGTACAAAAGATAGAGCGATGCACAAAACATAAGTTTTGGAGCACTTCTAAACAAATTCGAGTCTCTTCTACAATTCTGCAATGTTCTTAAGTTTTAAGCGTTCTTCAAAAAACTATCATGATTTGTCAGGAAACCAGTATACCTACACAGGCTGAAAATTAAGGCGTTGCGGCAGGAACGCTAAAATCGGCGTGAGCGTTATGTAGTAAGATAATCATGCGCAACGGAGACATCTAGCCCAACCCTGGAATTTACCCACGTCTGAGGACAAGCAGTTGGGCTAATCTGGTTCGCTCGTTTAACCTGTTTTCACTGCATATGAACCCTCTATATGCTGTCAATCCTCACGCTAAAGATCTCTCACATAAAAGGGATCGAAAAAATATTGATTCATTTCAGGACGCAAGCTTTTGAGCTTGTGCTTAGTTTCTTGCAACATTTTATGATAAATGTAAGAGAGTGGATACCTACTTTTACATGTGTTACCATATGTAGGCGCACTTAACCTGCTAGAAAATCGCCTTCGAGCCGTGAGAGTTTTAGACCGATAGGTGAACGTTTAAAAAAAAACAGACTAATAGTTGATCCTCTACTTGTACCATAATTTTTCTATGTGGAAGTATTATTAATGTAATGAAAATCTTCTTGGTTGTTCTAACCAGAAAGGCGTTATTCAGACAACGTGCTGAATAGAATGCAAAATTCCTCCAATAAACCGATGAGCATTTAGCTAAAGCTGTTTCGATTTTCTTTGACTTCCTTTTTTGTTACTTTTTTTTTTACTTTCCTTCGTTCCGAATAAATTTCGCTTCTGAATGATAAGTGTAAGATCAACGAATGGGAGGAAAGTACTGAGATCTGCACAGAGTACGAATTTTCAGATGGAATTAAAGCGTTTGGAAATGTGGGGGAGAACACAGCGCTGTTTTATTTTGGTATTCAGCTCCATTCATTTGTATGATTTTTTCCTTTATTTTTAGACTTTCTCGGCAGGGGAAAGAGAATTTTAGTAGTAGGAGAACACGAATAGAGTCATCTTGCTGACTAACAAGGGCGCTCATTTCGATAAATGTAAGAGTTATTTTAAAAATCTTCAACAAGAATGGTGCCATATAATGTGCTTTCATTAGAGTTTTGTGCTCCATTGACTTAAGAATTCACAATGATGGATTGAATCAGGTTGAAGAATCTCGTTGGCAGGGATGTGTACATTTAAATTTTCATTTAGATTCAGCTCGGGGAGATCTTTGATACGTGTATTTGAAAGTCAAAGTTAAAAATCGGCTACATTTTTTCCCCAACCTACATTTAATTTGTTAAACTAGGCTACTGGGGTAGACTTAGGCCAGGCTGACCTTGGGTTTCCAGGGAACCACAATGGCTTGACCAGCAAATCTCCTAAAAGTGGTGATTATGCTGGGGGTCGCACAACTAGTGAGGACGGGCCGTTCAAATATCAAGTAGCAAGTAAACTAGCCTACAGAACTGAAGCCCAGTAAAACAATACTATAAACATTATCCACTGAAGATGGCAAATGGAGAAAAAGGTGATCAAAGGAATTGTTATTTAAGAAAATGAACAAATGTCGTACCCAATCATCTTCTCCTCGTAAATGCATAAGTGGTCGAAATCGAACGTTTAGCATTCCTCGCCGTCGTGCTACCTGTTTTTCTGATAGGTAGGTGTCCATTATTGAAATGCTTTGTGTATCTATAAAAGAGATTTGGTCGGAAATATATTAAATTTGAACTTTATGGTAGCAAAGTTTTTTGTTGACCGTAATGAGTACCCTCCACGACACAGTGAAGGCATGAATATCACAATTCATTGGTCAATAATAGAAAAGAAGTCGAATGCAGTATTTGAAAGAATAAGGCATTGTTTCTGACGACCTCGAAAAGAGGGTCCTTTCTCATAATGCGTTTTAATGATTCTATGAAGTTAAATATTGCTTGTTCTTATCTTACTGGTAGCGTCTTTTTTGTTTTCAAATATTGGAAGGAATTGTGTGTTGGACTAGCACGCCACTGAACGATATACTCGCTAAAGGTATGTAAACGATTTATCAGCTAACCCCTTGACTTCTGTCGATAACGATGCTTACATGAATGAGGTATTTAAACAAAATTAAAGGCAAATTCTAAGTTTCTTGCACTACAAGCCTCAATATTTAGATGACAGATAAAATTTTGTACTGATCCAAGGGCCGTGAGACAAAAAGCAATAATGTTCTTCGCTCAAGTTCGGCGTGTGTAGCGCAATGGTTACAAATGTATTGCTGTACACATGGGTTCCATCCTGTGCCTCAGGCTTACCAAGACTACAGTTAAGACATGTTTAGTATGTTATTTGTACAACCAAAATATTATCGAAATTATTGAAAGCGTCAAAAATTGAGAAGGAATAACTGAAATGCAATTAACTTTTATGTCATTTAAATGTCGCCATGCACATTCATCTAATCATTTATAAGGATTTGATCGCACAGTAAGACGTCTATCTTAAAGGTCACCACAAATTAGAATTAAAATAGATACCTATCATGCATATCATCAGTAGTAGAGCACGTTGAAGTGCAGACATCTGAAAAAGCATCGTTTAAAACCACATTATAACGAGTGGACGAACATTGGGCCGAAAACGAGCCAAATATACGTCAGTTCATTTCTCTTCCCTTAAAGATCATGAAGAAGCAGTATCTACTAACTTTGCACTAGAACGCAAAACATATCTATTGATTGCTCTGACGTCATCACCTTCATTCTGTCCGAAACCAAACCATACTTTTCGGGAATCACTGTTTTGAAGAACTTCAAAGCATGATATGAATTAAACACGGACCCAATTTTTTTGTCCTTTCCTTCATTTCTTTAGCGTTTTTATCTAAGGCACTATATTAATAGGGGTGCGTGGAATGCAATGGCTAGATCTGTCTTGTAATACCGTGCAGAATCGGTCTTAAATTCAAACCCGTGCTCAGGGACTAAACATACTCTCAATCCATACAGCTTAGGCGAAGCGGTAACAGACTTGTTTGAGAGGACAGAAACACTGAACTGGTAGAACGGTAGGCAGCTTTTACGATCCCACGACTGGAGTCGAATGCACAGTGCATGCCAAAGATAGTAAGCGAGGTCTTAGCCACTATCCTTATTACCTGGTCATCCATTAATTTTACAAATACGGCACGGTTAATAGCCGGTATTGTAGAAACAACCACAAATATGAGAAATTTCGTAATGCGTTCCGAACCTTAACTGTACTGCTTTATGCCTGTATCCTACCAAAGCCATTTTAAGAAGTTAACTGACTTTTTTCAGTTTTCTTGAAAGAAGAAAATATTGCTGCTCCCGAAGAATTAATTATTTTGCACTACTACTAGAAAGTTAGAGATTTTTTCACCAAAAACGATAGCGTTCGCAACGTTTCACAATCTCTTAGAGATTCCTCCCATATCTACTGGTATTTCTCTATCGAAATTTGCAAGCGAATGAGTAGAAACAGAGGCCGTGGAAGAAAGAACAAGCAATATTTAAACCTCAAAAGGTTACTGCGACATAAAATGTATACTTTGAAAAGATTTCGAGTGTTGTTTCCCTTGGAATCTAAAGACGATTCTAAATTGATAAAAGCCTAATCACCATATCTTTCATGAGACGAATTGTGTTCATTACAGAACGTCACATGAATGCAAATCTCGAAACCTTAGTGCAAAATCACAGGAAAATTGTAGAGCTAGGAAAAACCAAGCGAACAGCAGTCTAGGATTATGGGTGGGCAAAAATCTAATGGCTTATTGCTGGACCCACAGAAATTTCTTTGTATGTCTCTCTATAAACGTCATTCCATTGAAATTCCATTGAAACCTTTTCCAAAGAGATGACTGGCATTGTGCACAGGTACAGCAGAGAGATTCGTATATTATTCTCCTATTCTGTTTCAAACCTAATCGTTAAATAGCTTTCTGGGAGGCATGAAAACACGTGACAGTAGTTGAGGCATCACTTCACATCTCACCTTAATCATGACTATCTGTTTGTCATTAGGTGAGCCAATAATGTCTCTATTCCAGGATCAAATTTCTTTCAACCTGGACCTTTATCAATGACACTCTGTTTTCTGGATGGGCAAACACGTTATTGTTTGCAGCAAGATTTATTCAACGCAATATTTTCCGACGTTTCTGCTGTCACACCACCTTCAGAGTCTTGAAGAATGGGATTTACACGCAATCGATTCAGTGAAGCACTATCACAACCTCAACAGACAAAATTTGACACATAAATGTTTATTCGCATAGCGAACAGTTTTCTTAAACAATCGCCGTTTCGTTGTTTTGAAGTTAGTCAGTGTTGTATTACATAAATATCTCTATTACTCTCTATTGCAACCCATTCCGTGCCCAACAGGTATGTTTAAGTGAGAGACACGAAGAATATCGCATTCTTCTTCTTGCGATCTCCGCCATTGCACGTCTACATGACACACCTTCCGGTATGAATGACAGTCACGAGAACTGGTTGTTAAGAAATTCTTACTAGTGGGTTCAACATGGAGATCAACGAGTGGTTTCAGTTAAGGTTGGAAAATGATCCGATCTAAAAGAAAGCTACTCTACAGAGGGTTCTGTTCCTGTACTAAGCACGACGCATTTATCAAGAGAACTCGAGTTATGTATAGTCTAAGTTGGCGAACAATTCATTGAGAAATTGAACAGCCTAGGAGGTGAATTGGTTGCCAAACTTTCATCGATGATGTCGAAAGCTTTTGTGTATACGGAAAACTGCCAATTCGAGAAAAATCGTGATTCAACTGTGAGAACGTAATTACAGTTGTTCTATGAATGCCAACGAAAGAATATATCTCTTCCTTAAAATGGTTCTAGCCGATTCTATTCCAATTTCACCAAGACGAACAACTTTTCCATCGCTTTTCAGCAATTCGAACCAGGAATCAAGTCTAACAAGACGATATCATCTTGCTAAACTTTGGGTGAAACCTGAAAAAGGTGAACGATGTACGGATGTTTGGAAAATTCTTAACTGTTGTACTGGCTTTTACATCATAGATTACTCGAAAAGCACCAGCAAAGCAAAAATGTCTTTCGAAAGAAAATAAGCTGAGAAAAGGACTGCAAATTAAGAGCAAGAGTTCTTGATAAAGACAATGATGTTGTGCTGAACGACTTGAGATGAGCGCGAAGTCAATATTCTATCTACTCGTACGGCATTCATTAAAATAAATAGAAAATGAAGGACAAACTCACTGCGAGACGATAATCATGAGACATTTGCGCTCTTTTAAAGAAGAGACCAACCGGTTGATAAACAGATGAACGTTGATTTCAACATAAATCTTCAACATGACACTTCGTCCAATTCTTTCATCTACTCAGGTGCTACTGGCAATGATATTTTATGAATACTGAGAGATCTGTGCATTATATTTTCCACAATAATTTGTTTTGGAAGGAAAACTTCGTGCATTCGACGTTGGGTAAGACCACTAAAAATATCTCGTTCAGTGATTTAATTGACTATGCTTCTAAAGCGATGCATAGATGCTCAATTATTCGGCGACAACAGACATGACAAATGGAAAGAAGAACAGAGAACTCTTCTTCTGGTCAGCTAGGCTAGAATACGGACAGCGTAAGTGTTACCAAGTTTTATTCACTGCAGGTATGACACTTAGAAAACGGTACAAAAACTCTTCACAATCCATGAAATATAGGCAACGTAACGGTTAGATTCTCATGGAAAGCGAAATACAACCACAACGTTGCTGAGATATTTGCAAAACTCTGGACCGCAGGTGTCTATGGTGGGAAACGAACGCGCTATTGTCCTTTCCGGGGAGTAACGCGTTCACCACCACACCATGCGGGTCCTTTGTTTCGCACGTCTCTCAGCTATTTCTATCGATCTTTTTGCCACAGCAATCACCCGTCAGCGGGGTTGATCTGGGGAGCGCAAATCGCCGTGAAATGCCGTGACCGTGAACCTGCCGTGAAAATTATAGAAGGCAGAAAACAAAACGTTAAACATTGTGATCTCATGGAAAGCATTGAAATAACATGACGATTCGTGTCGACAGCTAGCGAATTTCTCTGACTTTGTAAAAACGCATTGATAACAAAAGTAAGATTTTAAAAAAACTGACATTCATCTAACCTGAGAAAAATAATCAACATCTTTATTTATTGATGAGTTTTCACGAGTGCGTTAAAAACGTCCGCAGATTTATAGGGATTTTACAGTTTCTACTCTACTCGATTTGACTCCACGAGACTACGAAGTGTTACGCATCGTACCGGAAAACCGCTAAGCTCGAATCACTGAGGCTCAGAGAAAAACTACGGCGCCTAGCAGAAGGGACTGCCAAAAAATTGTTTTGTAGCAACCTCTTTTAGCCTTACAAAAAACCTAGACATTCATAGTCACTTCGATTAGCTCTAATAACATTATTCGGTACCCTAATTCCGTGGAAATATCTCTACCTCATGAGAGCACGGTCAATTTTTCAAGTGGCCACGGAAGGGTTAGGAAACCATGGAGATGGGAAATTCTGAATTAGAATTAAAGTCTCCAGCGACGGTTCTCAAAGTCATTTCAAAAAGCAAACCGGCTTCTGTTATCTTGATAAGTCTGTATAACAGTTGACTTAGAAGGAGATTTAGTATTGAGAAAACCTCTTTGCTGTATGTGACGAGCAGAGGCGGTTTTTGAACAGCCGCTTATTTGAACGAATTTGATTCAGAAGCACAGAAAAAGCTACTGAAAAGTAGTGGTAAGGGAAACTATTAAACGTTCATAAATCAAGCATTGTTTTCGTTATGAGGTGGCCACAACGGCCTTATCGAGAGAAACACAATGACGAAAAGTGAAATTAGCCACTTAATCAAAATGACGAATGAATAGAACTTCTGTCTCTGCTCAATGTTTTTGAAGGCAGAAAAAAGAAACACGTCGACGTGGGAAAAGTGATAGTGAAAGCGATAATTGGTAAGGTTTGGTTCTCTCCCTTGAACAATTCTGGTGAACATTTTGAGAGAAGCCATATCATGAATGAGGCATGAACAAAAAAACAAAGCCACAATAATCTCCAATTTCTCACGCACCGTCTTTCTGAGCTTAGTCTTCTGGGTGATTCTTAAATTAAATGACGATTTCATTCGGTTTCTGGTTAGTTCATATGCTCGCACTCTGCTATTCTATGAACTAGGCAAGGCTCTGACAGAAATGTTCTAGAAAAGAAATATGTGAAGAAAATACCGAAGCCCTCGGTTCAAGTGGTCCAACTTGTTTACGTGATCCAAACGTTGTGTGTTAAACAGAATGGTATTAAAAAGACGGAGTCGGTAATAGTAAAGCTTTAGCACGATGTTTAAGTAAGTACGGTGTCAAATCACTTAGTGGTGCGTTATGCACTAAATTCCACTAACCATAGTGATTCCAATGACCTTCGGTGCCCTACCGATATATCCAGTCAGTGCTCTTATCCATCAGAGGTTTAGCATCAACTGTTTTGAAAAGGGATAAAGGACTTTGTTGACCTGTGGCACGGAATCGAACCCGTTTGTGTATTTTACGTTTTAGTGATTAGCACTGTTCCTTTACATACACACTCGATGATAATGACAGTGATAACGAAATAGCTCAAATCATTCTGAAAAATTGATAAGTGCGATGAGTTGTACATATTTGCAGACAAAGTACGGAATGCGATTTGCCCTCTGACCATCATCCGTTGAGAAAAGCTTAAAGACTCAGGAAGTTAAAGAGTGTCAGAGATTAAAATCAATAGTACTAAACATTGAGACTTCTTCGTTTTGCATTACTTTCACTGAATATTGCAGACGCTGATTATCCCATCATGCGTGAACTTCATATGATGTGTATTTTACCAAATGATACAAACATTGATGTTAGGCTAGTGAATTTGATCCTTACGTCTACTTCAGACAAGCTTTTGGTAAACTTCTTATCATATTTTCACAGAATGTAGGTTTTAATCATTCGCTCCCCCAATCCTCATAACATGTTGTTCTCCAAATTTAGAAAGTTCAAAAGATCACGTCTTTCTTTCTCTCATTCTTGAATTCCCACAATTGTTTACGACAGAACAGAAGAAAAGTCAATGCTGTGTAGTGAGTATGTGACTACCATTTACCACTATCCTTATAATAAGTTATTTTTACTTTTATTTCTATAGAGTCAAACGACAATCTTGCACATTTTTAACTGACCACGTGTCTGAGTAGGTCACAATGAAGACACATCATACGTCTCAGTCTAAAAATATCTGTATATAATATAATGAAGACATACTTGGACACTCGAGCTGCCAGTCTTCACTGGCCGCGCGTGCTTCAGCACAGTTTCCATTTGGATGGACTTTGCTGCTTTATCCATTGTGGTTTCTTGGGGTCTCGAGGTCAGCCTAGCCAAAGCCCGCTCCAGGTCGTCACCACCTCAGGCAGTCGTCACCTTTGTGGATCAGTGGGAGCCTTGCCACCGTGCTACTAATTTGAAACTAGGACGGTGGTCGATCATGGTAATTGGTTTACTCTTAGCTGGATTACCTGATGGAAACGTTGGAATCATTCTCAGCTTTATAGTCCTTGGTGGAGTAATGAATCCCCCTCTATTCATCGCAGCCTGACACCCAGGAACATCTCCCAGTCACGATGAGGCGGTAAACCATTGGAGGAGCTTCGGATATAGCACCGCATAAATAAAGTGCCTTTTTATACAAGAAAGTTCTCATGGATAGAATGAAGTAAAATCACCTGAAAGCCTTTTTAACAGCGAGTAGTTCTCCCTAACATGGTAACATCGGCGATGTCAATCCCGTATTCCTAAAATCGCTTCCCATCTGCGGACATAGATGGCTGACGTTAGCTACGAGCACGCCTGCCTAACGTTTCAGTAGTCTTCCAAGAGAACGCTTGCATCCTGGTGGAGTCTACTGTTGTGTTCTTCTCGCTCATCGGTTATCCGTTCTTCCCACCATGTGACCGGCCTGTCTCTGATTCTTTTTCGCTATCGATGTACTTTCTCCTGGATCCCGATGATAGCATGGTTTTCGAAAATCTGAGCTGCTCATTTTCGCTAGACGCTGTGAATGTCAGTTAAATTCCAGAAAATGTTCAAGCGCTCTGTGGGTAATGCGTAGATTTCTTGACGTGGTTGAGGTGCCAGTACACGTCGCAGGTGCATAAAGATCGCTGAGAGGACTGTTGTGGTGAAAAGGTGGACGCGGAGTTTTGGATTCGTTAATTGGTCGGTAGGTTTTGTGAGAGCCCCGAAAGCGGTCCATGCTGCTGAACTTATTCTGTCTAATTCCTCATTCATTTTCTTCTCCATGTTCACTGAGCGTCCGACGTACCCGCACGAGGCGGCTTTTGTATTCAGAGAACCATCCACTTCAATTGGTTCGTGTCCGCATTATAGGTTTTTTAAGAACTGGATCTTCTTCATATTTATGCACTTTCCGCGCTTCGTTCTGCTTATATGGTCTTGTCTCTACTTCATTGGTACTCCATGACAAAATAGCAATGTCATCCACAAAAAGAGGGGTTGAGGAAAAATCGTTATCAGTTTGTATGTGCTTCTCGCTCTACTTCATTATCCACTGAAGTGTGGCAGCAAGCAGTATTCGCAACATTGTGTCGCGTTGGTAAATTGTTTTCCTGTGAGTATGGTAAACGTTCGATGGAAAATCTGTATGTATTTTTATGCTGCAGTTTCGATAACAGTCAGCCGGTATTCGTATATAGAAATGGTCCACTTCTTGGACGACGAGCGCTTATAGGACTGCGTTCGTTTCAACGAAGTCAAAGTCAAACGTTTTTTCATAATCGGAATTGACTGGAACTAGACGCAAACGGTACGCACAACTGAGGCCAGAATGTGTCGATAGTCCCTTATATAGGCTCGGAAAGAAATCCAGTCTACGTAGTTTTTGACCAGTTTTTAAAAACTTTTTTTGCCTGTACTGATGTAGGTACTATCGCAGAGGTCTTCTGTAACTGGTATTTACTATCAGCCGTGTTAAGTGTGTTGCTGTAAGATCAGGTCTCACTTCTCTTCTTCAGCAAATCCTTAGTGGAAATGGAGATGTGCTTTGATCTTCTTGCTTAAAGAAACGACGTGAATTCGGCAGGTGTTTCAAGCACATTGATAAGCAGCTTGTACTCTTCGGTCGAATCCCTCTTAATCATTTTGTGACTTCTGAACTAGAACTAGAATCCGCTCAGAATGTTCCCGTCATGTACAGCTTGACTTTTTCTCTTTGATCGCTGCCATGGATTCTCTTCCAGTTTACGGCTTGATCGAATCTCCGCACGAAGAACGCGGTGAACAGAACCTGCACAGAATGATGAGACTACGGATGTGTCAAGCGTGCAACACCTTCTGTTTGTGAGTACATGATAGATCTTCGCGTGTTCGCACCGTTGGCTCACCTGCATGCCAGTGCTGACTCTCTTTCCTATAAAAAAAAGTGAATTTCCATGGAAGAGACGAGTTGTGAATACCTAAACGAAATTTACCGGTTCAGCTCTTAAATTTTTTTCCCATTCTGGTATTGAACTCTCCAACAAGAAATTTGCAAAAAAACTTATCAATCCAGCATACCTCCTGTAAATGATAGCAGAACTTAACTGTTTCGTACTCATCAGCTCCAATGATCAATGAGTTGATCCTCTTACAACGTGTGACATTACTATTGAAATATAACTACAGTGACTATAATTGATTGACTGTGATTATGATGAGGAGAACTTTTCTAAGAGAATTAGGAAGGTTATGGTGTTTAGTTAACACCAGAACGCCCGAAGCATATTTAGACACATTCTCTTGTTTTATTTTCGGTACTTACTCATTGCTGGATTACTGATTTCCATGAGGGCAAGGACGATCTCGAATGCTCTACCAGGTCGTCTTCTGTACGCTAAACAAGCTTTCATTGCTGGAACACTGAACTAATGTATCACAACATTATTATACTTCATCTTACATATCACATCCCGCAGAATGGACCACCACCTGCACGTTCATTTGATACTCGCTGTTACCTCTCGTTGTTACTTGGTCGGCAAATAATTCAGGGTGCAACTTAGCGTTTATTCTGAATTTTGCGCTAGCCATATACTATGTAAACAGTTTTTTAAAAATGTAAACGTAATTTCGAAAACGTGAAATTTCCAGACCATTCATTGACGGTTGATTGCTGACAGTACCATTAGACTGAAGAAATGGTCGTGTGGAAGCTGAAGCGGGGATCTGAGTTGATGCAGTGGGCAAAACGTAAAGCCTGGAAAGGGTAATCGTTTGTTCCAGACTCACCTGGAGCTCCGAGTGTTGCCCATATCGCAGCATTCCTGGGTTGTATTTCACATAGTTTCCTGGTATGAAAAAGGATAGGCAACAGGTGAAAGTGATAGCGTGATATAACAAAGTCTTCTAAACAAGTATCTCAATCTTTCAAAGAATTATTCGAAAACACTTTTGGATACTGACACCACTGTGGTTAAATTGTATTTGTTCGTAAATGCATAATAAACATTGATGCATATACCTCCAGATCGATAAAGAAAAGCCTCCACCTTCTGTAATTTTTCCATGTTCTCAACCGGTCAACTTCCCTAGCTATGGAGAAGTTATCGCCTATTGTCGAAAAGCCACTAGCACGCGGCAGCCAAGCGAAATTGAACGTCGGATGTTTTAATATGTTAAGACGCGTCATATGAAGAATGCGATGATGTTTGCCCCGTCCCAAGAGCGAATCAAACATGCAGTTCTGACGCAAATAGGAGGGAATGGGAATTCTTCTGGTATCGAAAACATCGACGACGAATACGATCGCATGATGTAACGCTTTCACTAAAGCATCAGAAACGTTTAGACTTTGAGAAAAGCAAAAGACATGTCAAAAACATGTCAATATGACGGCGTAAAACAACCGTCAGTTTATGCAAGAACAAGCACGAATGCTCTGAAAACGATATTTTGAGCGACAGGTTGCAATAATAAGACATGCTCTTGCTGAAAATGTTGAGATTGGAAGGTGTTTAAAGAAGATAGACATACTGCTTCAATGACGCTCCTATTCGTTGTCCGCCGTACTGTATGACCATGTAAGACTCGTATAGCATTCCATTCTAAAATTGTCGGACCAGAAAATCCTAAAATCCTACCGCCAATTACCTAAATCAAGCGGAGACATCAAACAATGCGTCACCAAGAAGGCAAAACAGAACCAAAGTGATTGCCGTCTCTCCGGTAATCCAATTTGCCTGGGTTTACCTAATCCTCATCATGGTTAACGGACCATTCATTGGAAAACCAAAAAGAGCAATAAAGGCTTCAAAAACTGTTCAGTGCCATGAATGTAATACAAGTCATTGACATATCACGAGAGTGCCGCACGTTGCCATGTCTCGGTCCCTTCAGTTTTTCTCTCTGAGAATCTCTTTTGTTCAATTGAGGAAGAAGATGACACATAAATTGAAGAAATATCACTTATCCGCTCAATGTAATCAAATATTAATGGACAACACAAGATCTTCTATAGTGTCGCTGTCGAGGACGAACAAATTAAAGTAGATTAGCTAAAGTTACCAGCTACCCCATTTTCTCTTCACTAATGACATCGCTCTTATTACACTGAATATTAGCCAAGAGAAAAGCCTTAACATATACTATCTCTTACGTTGGAAAACTGTGTATGTTGACGACGTTATGGATGTCGAGAACGATATAACACCTTGCGTAAGCAAGTGATTTAATTGGAATGTTGAACTCACTTTTCATTGACCACCGAAGAATCAGTGGGAAATGTATGATGCTCATTACACCCACTGAGTGAGCAAAATTGGCTGGATAACTGTAATACGCGACAACCATGACTTGTGCTTTACACGAGCTAGTTCTAAGCACTCAAAGAGGTCACTCGATAATGAGCACGGATGCACATAATATAAGCGATTAGGTCATTCGGTTAAGTAAACTATTTATCACTTCGTTTTAGCACAACCAGTCTTCACATTTTCTGCGCAGACCTCATCACTTCTATTCGATTCGTTTCTCCACATCCATCATCCACGAAGCTCTTCAAACTTTTCACGTGCTGGTCCAGTCGTTGTTTGAGCTTTCCATTTTATTTAAGTCGCTGATTTCTAGCCAGACAATTTTTCTTGGAGTCGTGGGAAAGCCGGGTTAGGGTGTTCTCACTTGGATTGCAGAAAGTGAACCGTTGCCATACAAGTCCGGTGCCAATTTGCTAACCATGGAAGGGTGAAAGAATGTACGATGGCAGAGGAGAGTCGAACCGGCACCGTGCCTTTCATGAACGTCATTCCTACCAGTGCGCTTGTTACTCTGGTTAGATAATTTTATTATTTATTGTTCTACATAGGCTGTCATCACATCTACTAGGTGGACCTATTACTTCTTGAATTCGATTTGTTTTCTTCACATTCATCGTCCACAGTGGCCTACGAACATTTCACGTGTGATTTCAGCTGATGCTTGAGTATTTAGTTTTCTTTATGGCTTAGAGTGCTGATCGAGTCGATTCGCCATGCAATCTTGAAGAAAGCCGAGCCAGGTCAGTTTAACATGGATTGGAATTGAGCGTTGGGGAGAAGGTCGAACTATCGCCTTTGCTTCCACATCAACGACACGACTAAACACTAAGCTACACTAACCACCTTTTCCTGATTAGATAAATTCCATCAAAGAATTGTAGGAAGCGCCTAGTTTCAGGATGAAGCCGAACGTAGTGGAAGTTCCATTCATTTCGTTGACGCCAGAGATTTTAAGCTCCTGCTTTAATCTGTTAGTCCTTTTTTCATCACTTAATTGACTTGTCAGTTGTTTTCGCATTGAGCCATGTAGTGTGAAAAAAAGGATTAGATAATCATGTACTCTTTTACTACGGACGGCTTCATTAACATACTTCTCAAGAAAGATCTACGTGCAGGTCTATTTATCACTGATTGCCAGTTTCCAAAACTCATTGAAAGTTGTTGACGTTGAGTTTCAAAAAATATTATTTCTCTAGCTATAGAATTCCTATGCTGATCCCTAGTTGTAGCTTGCCATATGTTGCATTTCAAAGTGCAAGCGCAGGGGAATTCTACGTATTGATTCGTTTGCGACATTGACACACCGACTTTCTGTTTCATATAAAGCGTATAGAATGTAATATGTAACCACCATAATTCAAGAAATCCAGCCAACTGTTCACATCATCATACGCTATCACTATGGACGCAAACGAAATCCCTGTTTTGATTTCGTATGATGTTGTGCTGAGAGTGAAGTGTGCCTTGATGATGAGCACATATTCACGTAACATTATGATGAGTCAGGCCCATTGGTGTCCTTGAAAAAGTGAATCCAAAGACGAAAATTTGATGATGTCTCATCACCGAAGTCTTGTTTGGAAAACACTTCGTAGCAGTAGTAATACGTAGCTTCCAACTGAACATAGCATCAGAAAGAAATAGATGATGTGTTGGAAATAAATAAATGTGCCCTTTGAAAGGTAACAAAGTTGAGCTAACAATTTAGACAATGTCTAAAAATAATCAAAATCTCGAGAAAAACATAAATGAATGAACACAGTTCTCCTAGGCTATATCAGTTAGTGTGATCACATTCCATACACAATTCCTTCTCAAGATATTGGCCTCGTTTTAAAATTATTTAACCTCTAACATCCATGCAACTAGAAACAGTTGAGATGTTTAAGAAACACAATAGCCGAGAACGCTATGTTCACTTTGCTGTACGGAAGACGAGCATGTAAGATTCTGAATTTTATCGCCTTAGGATAAAAAAAAATCATCTGAAGAATAAAGATGCATATATTTTAGTCGTCTTTACCTTATTAGCTGTTGAAACATGTTTACGTAGAACTAAAAGCTAGAACTATTTCCGACAACATATGAACTATTCTTCATATCGTTCTGAGTGTGTTAAAGACCTCAATGCAAGAATCAAAAGTGAGTGCGTTAGATTCAATTAATATTTCTTTAACGCTTTGCGTACTTAGTTTACTCTGTTCTTATGTACTGGGATTAGTTGTCAATTGAGGCCTTGCTTCAACCGATTCCTAGTGATTAACACAGTTCTACTCTTCAGTGTGTACCAAGACTTATCATGCATGTCATCCATACGGATCGATCGAATTGTTTTCATTTACCGATATTCTATGAGAATCAAAGGACGCCTGAAGATTTTATGGTCTGTTGCATCCTTTCAGAAATATTAGTGGTTCAATTCACTATTTCCACACTAACAGGACGTATATTTAAAGAAGTGTGTATGTGCAGGATACAATACATTTGAAAATATAACTATAAATGTTTGCGGATCCTAATTTCCTTCTTCACCAATTTCTTACTGTACAACCGAATTTAACTTAGTTGTTTATTACTACTGAGACTAGCAGAGATTTGAAAATTATCCTTCTTATCCTTCCCTCGTCTCCTTCTGTAATATCAGACCACAATGGATGCCCTTCTTCAGATTAAGACTTTGTTGCCTTTCCGTGTGCGCAGATGCATGCGTACACTTAAATGTAGATCAAATAGATTAATTTTCAGGAAAGAAAAACATTTCTTACGTAGTCTTGTCGGTGGTGCCCCAAGATTCGAGCATGGTTGAAGGCTCGCGTTTCAAAAATCTGCCACAGATCAAAAAGAATGGCTACGTAAGCATGTGCATACCAGATTTTGAGTGACAGCAACAATCTTCCACGGTAGAAAACTTTCTACACCTTTTTTTATTTAAATCGCTCTTTACACCGTCTCGTGCGTTTTGGCGGACTGTCATTGCTAACTAGTGCGCTACCCTATTCTCATCAGTCACACACAAAAAAACCACTTGCTCGAAACATGTGCCGAACAGCTAAAGGCGTGCGAACAGGAGAAGAAGAGAGAAAGGAATCACAACACTTAAGACGACAAATAGCCATTTCATATGGCTACAAAAAAACGGCCACAAAGATTGCGTCTGAAAGAAGCGATAGGCCTCAAAACGAGGCTATTCCAAGCCAACTAAGAAGATCCTTTTCGAGCTACCCTTAATGTCGGTCGAAGTAAGCAGCTCTGTTAAAAAGTACTCAAAAATCAATAATCTAGCGGATGCGTGGCAGTTACTGAACTTATGCTGAGCTTTCTACGTCGTATATTACTTTGGAACCGTCTATACGAATATTTGTGTAAAACAGAAGATTGCGTGATTTGCCATAACCGCAGAGACGGAAATCCCATGAGTTCAGACATTCGTCCGTCTGCAGCCATTAGAAACTCTTAGAAAGTAGCGAAATGACCTGCTTCGTAGCACATTGATGGCAAATTGTGTTGAAAAACTGGAAAATTCAGACTTCATCGCTTGATTGTTTACATGGACAGTCACATTTTTAGTGTATCCTCGTAGCTGATCCCTTGTGAGAAATGAAGTGGATGAATATGCTGGCGAAACGGGTAGGCAAACTACTTCAAGTCCTTACAAAAGAACACCTAGATGGGAGGTTGCTAACTCGACAAAATACCTTCTCTAGACACACGTAAGCCATAAAAGCACAACAGAGACAGTTTTGAAAGGAATCAGGATCCCAGTGCAGGAATCAAAAGCGTCAACGCACAAATCTTTTGAAGCATTTTGTACAAACCGCTGAAATAAAAAAAGACGGTTAGGAAGGGCAAATACACCGTTGGCTTACATGTCTTAACGAGTAACATTTCTCAGATTAATTCTCTTATATGACTTAGATGCATTCACCGCGCAATGTAGTCAACGTGCGGCGATAGTGACTACCTGGCCCCTCTAATGCTAAGGATTTCGGCCAGTTGTTTTGATGTTTCGACTATATTCAGTGCTTGCTAAATGAGAGCAGAGTGGGTGTGAGCTAGAAGAAATCATTGCGGTGACCTTTAGCAAGACATAATTGAAACGAAAATGAAGTCATTTCGTGGTAGTTGGGTTGCTTTTTTCAATGTTGATTCATGCACAACATCGACTCATCGTTTTTTTTCTCAACGAAATATTCGCCTTCGATACCTTCATAGATTAAATCTGCAAACAATATGTCATTGGCGCCCATTGCTTCTTGAGAATAGAAGGGCTTGCCACAGATAGATAGAATCTCTCGAACACGTAACATCAAGATAGTGGAGTATATCGTTTTGTGATAACTAGTCATCTTCTGATACTGATATGAAGTGTGATAGTGCTACAGGTGAAAGTATTTCAACGGTTTGAGTAAAGTCCAAATGGCATAATAGCTCGTCATGGCTGGGTGTTTTCGATGGTGGACTACAATTTCCAATGGTGTACTCATGCCATAGCGCTCTCCTCCATGTAGGCAGCAAGTTCGACACCATTCATTGTTAATACGGCCCATTCGCATGTTCAGGCAACGGTAAATGAGTGACAAGATTGAACAGCTCTCTTCACTTTCGTCTAAAGTGCTGTGTTTCGATCCCCACATTTAAGAATGCTGCAATATTAGAATATATCACTGCAGTGGTATAATGTTTAACTGTTCCGAACTAAAGTAGTTTAGCCAGATATCATGGCTATGTTCATTCAAAAAGCGTGGTATCCATTGTAAAGGTAATTCAACGTTTCAAGACGTGAGAAAAATATTAAAAAATAACGAAAACCTATTGCAGAGCTTAAGTATAGTTTCTCACAGAAGAAAAAGCATTCACGTTTTCTGTCTCCCACTTCTACTACATTAACGAGCACTCGCTTTCTAAGGAATCAGGCTACATATGACATTATTAGAATGTGTGAGAATTAGAACCACTTCCTGAATTTTGTCTCGAGCTTCTAGAAAAGGGTAGATTCCTATTGATTAGCATCACTAGATGGCAAGCAGATCACGCTTACTTTCTTCATTACGATTTTCTGCCTCGTAAAGTGCCTTTGAAAGTGCACTCCTACTTTGTGTGAACACCAGTCGTGCTCTCTCAAAAAACACATCACTGCAAAGCGACCAGCGGCATTCCCTTCTCTTACTATCATCGCTATGATACTATTTTTTTTCGTATCGCACATTTCTTCTCTAATAAATGAAATGACTGGTGCTTTGCTACGCTAATATAAAGGTATTTTGTCATTCATCCATTACGGCTAACACAATGACATGTGTTTACGATGGTTTGAACAAGAATTAATGTCTTTTAATGAGCATCAAATGTGAAAATTCATACGTCTATGACATTTAACACCTGTATCACCTTCTGTTGATCGTGGAATGACTCGACGTGCCGTCACTAATTTCCATTCCTTCCTGTTGTGTGCAAAAGTAACCCTATGGTTTCTGCTGGCTCCATGGACTCGTAGAGCATTATATCTCACCTCAAGGGTTTTCATGAAGAAGTCTGATCATTGGATTGGTGATCCTGCTGCTGTAGGTCTGAAATCCAAAGTAATCCATTCACCAACGGTTCTTTTCAACTGGTGGTCTCTCATACACATTACCATGTCTGACCCACCTTATCTTCGACAAGTTGACGTATAGAACGGCCTCTCAGATTTTTTATCGTTGACGTGGATCTGTGCTTCGAATCTCCTCTCTCACTTGAGTGATACTAGATGCTCCTAACATCATCTTTCCATTACGTATTCTATAACGCTGAGTGATCTTTCACCCTGCCTACTTAGAGCATAGGTTTCACTCCTACGCTGAGGATGCAGATATCGTAGAGTTGAGAATGTGGGAACGATGTCGTTTGTTCTTTTTTTTTTCAGTACATCGTCTGTGCCCTTGAAAGTTATCCAAGCACCGCATTTCCTCCTGCTCAACTCTGGAGCTATGCCGTTCACTACGTTGACTTCTCGCTCAAGGTAGACGTAATTGGTGCATTCAGAGATATTTATTCCGTTCACCGCAGGTGAGACATAAGAAACCAATTGCTTCCTTATGAACATGGCTTTTGTGTGATTTAATCAATGTCCAATGAATATGGTACATTGTACTGAATCCTTTGCGAAACCATGCTTTCTCACATAGTTGTCCTTTGCCGTCCATCCTGTTGAGGTTGACTCGAGTGAAGAATTTCCAGAAGGCAGAGAGAAAGTACATCGGGCGATAATTGCCGATGTCGTGGAGGCTCCCGTTATTGGGCGAGAGCTCAACATTTTTAGTTTTTTACTGATCTGGTTTCCGGAATTCTGGCATATAACCTGTGAAGAGCCGAGCCAGTGTGTTTAAGAGGACTGGCAGAAGGTTCTTCAGGAGTTCTGATCTTATCCTCTCCGGACCTGGTACTGTTCGATTTTTCACCGACGAAGTAGTACGTCGGATTTTGGAGTGGAGAACCGATGGGATGACATATCCATGCACCTTTATTTCAGACGAGGATAGGAGGACGTAACTATTGAGGAGATCTGAGTAGTGAACATGAACGATTTTCTCTCTTGCGTTTCGGGAAACTGTAACTGTTTCGTCTGGGGGTCGGAGTGCAATCATCTTGGTTCTGTTATTGGAGAAGCTTCGATGGGCATTGCAAATGCTCTTTCCAACCTCTCGAGCTTTGACCATTACTGCTGCTCTTCTCTCTTAAAGATCTTTTTTTGTTTCTTCTCTGCATCATTTACAGGTTTGGACTTCAGCGAGCAGTTGCGTTTAGCACGCGTGGTTTAACGATGGAGTATCACCTTCAGAGTTTCTGAAGACGTACATCTTTAGGTGATTTTCGTACTCTCAGCTTTTAACGCGTTAATGCGGAGATGTTGAATGATACAGATGGTATTTCTCGTCGATATTATCAAGAGCAGCGTCTTTCTAACAGTCGACTAATCAGTTGAATAAATCCCAGTACATGGTGGCTTAAGACTTTGTTTTGAATTTGGCCACTTTCTCTTCGTACGGCAAGGAAGAAATATTGCACGAAGGAGGAAGGAGATGATAGCCTGATCCTGTTTAGAATTTTGAGGAAAATAGTGACATTGCTTAGGCAAATCCTTCGATTTACTACGATGTGGTCCATTTTGCTACAGGACTTTCCACTGGGTGACCAAATACATCGTTCAGAGAGGGGCTTCTAGAATTGGAAGTTGCTACGAACAGTCTTGGTCGTCATGATAAACTGAGACAGCCACTCATCCTGCTCGTTTTATTTTAATCCATGGATTGCAATGTGATGATTTTCAGACGTTCTTCTGCCTCCAGTCCTAGCGCTAAAATCTCCAATGATGACCCTTAAAGGATGTATGGTCCTCCCTATAGCACTTTACCAAATCCATAAAGAACGCTTCGACTTTTTCTTGGCCATAGCTTGATGTCGGTGCGTATACGAGGAAGATCGTCAGAACCGGTACTGATCCACAACTCTTCAGTAGTTGACGTCCTATTCAGATTTTCAATAGTTCGAATGAATCGATGTTCATGGACAGATTTGTGCTGACGAGAACAGTGTCGTCTTCGGCTCCTCTACTCTCGCATGTTCTGAGAAACAGTTCTTCTCCAGTGTCGTAGACGGCGTCGACTGAATGATATGGTCTCATCCGTACCTCGTCCTTCTCGTCTGCATGATCAAGTCTTCTATCGAGAACTCAGATGCAAGTATGCATGCATTGTAGGTACAGTTCGCCACCTTAGTACTTTGCAATTTAGGCAGCTTAGAATGGCGCTGAGATTCTAGCAGCTTCCCTGTACTCGTGTGTCGCGTCGCTGACTCCTTCATGGTCAGGGGAATGAGGCGCGTTTATTTTACTGTATCTACTGTTTGCTACCCACGTATAGCCTCTTCAGCTCTGAACGTGGGGGATATTTCTACTCTTGGGTAGTTTGTCAATCTCTTCTAGACGGGGGAGATTGTTTACTGGAGGCAACTCCTAACCGCCTCCCATATAATTTCCTTTCACTTGATTGCAGGCTTTTGGCGGAATTGACTAGTGGAATACAACCCGCATTGACGAAAACACATCCAGGAATGCATGCATGAATAGGTCCTCGTAAATACAAAAGGTATGTGCCAAGTCGGTGCAGCGGAAACAGGGACTGCATCTCCTTAATGCACTTGCGTCACTGGGAAGCATAAGGTCATTTTTGGTCCGCGATTAACCCCCTTTCCGCCACATGAGGATGCATCATGTTGCCTTGAGACTAACCGGCAAAGGAACCCTCTTAGAGAGACATTCGTGGATTGAGTGATTTAATTGCACTAATATATTTGTTTAAAAATATCAAGTAATCAGAAAATTTCCTGCTAAAAGAATATACCTTGAAGAGGAAGAATCAAAACTGACTGGTAATGTTTCCATGAGAAATTAAAAAAAACTGCATAAGACAATTTACGGTGGTGTTCTAGGCTTGAAGACCGCCTAATTTGAATTCCACCTAGGCCTACGTACAGTATTCACATTCACATTCATTCACATGAATGCTATAAAGTCAATGGTCTCACATTTCTCCATCATTCTTAGAGATTGTACGTGTGCGATGTCGTCAATCCTGTTCATATGGAGCTAAGGATCGAACATTTCTCTAAATCTTTTCCGTCTTCATAAAGTCGAAAGCACTCTATATTCGGGTGTCGATTGTAGAAATACAAATGAGTTTAGATTAGTTGCAAAAGCAACTAGCTTAGGCGGAAAGCGTCCACCGCCACTCGTAACCTGAACACTATTGTCGGTCAACATGGAACGATGTCCGTCAGCATGGCCGTTACCCTTTCTTACTATCGCTATCGAATACCAATCTGCTCGAAGCGATGGAGTCGATTTTGGTTAATCGTCGTCGCCTTTTCTCATTTCTTAGGGGCATTGTCTTCGACGTCATCTATTCATCAAAGCGTTGCTCACACATAAATACGTTGTCCTCCCAGTTATTCAGCATCCACAAGACCCGTTATCTAGTAATAAGCAATCGGTTCTACTCCTTAACGACATTATCGCCAGCAAACGAATTCAATTCGAACTGCACGCGCCACACATACTTACAGTACGGCGCGATTCGTCACCAGACCTTTAAGGCGTCGTTGCGCAATTCAAACACTGCCTTAGTGACTCTCGCTGACGGACTGTTAACGGAGTCCTGTCATGTAACTTTCCACAAAATCTTCTTACTCTCCCTCCGATAAATCTTCACTACTAGTAATAATTTATCTATCCAGTGTTTTCATTGTCATTCCGTCGTCGTTGGGTTGGCAAGGCAGTTTTCTAATGTTCGTTACATTAAACATTCCTTTGATTTTCGTGGTAAATTCGCATTCTGGACTCTGTTCCTTGCAGTTCCAGCAGTAGTGTGTGTGTTTTGTCCTCTAACATTATCTCGACTCGACTCCATTTTAGTATCACTTATGGTGTAATGTGGTAGTATTGATCGGTTGCTGGTTTTCTATATGAGTACGTGTGGGGTGCGGGTGGTTGTAGCGTTTCATGCTATGACCTTTATTGTGATGGGGCCGACGGATACGGGCCATCTTCGAGGTCCACACATCACATCCGCACCATCTTGCATTTATCTCTTGTATATATCACCCTTGTTCCATAACTTTCATTTGGCTGGCGGTCCGCATTACTGCGTTATTTAGGTAGAAATATGGGGCTATTATAAGTACGGGATTTGTGGAAAATGTATAGAAACCTGTGTCGAGAAGCCGTTTTGTTAAGAGTTTGTTCATTGTTGTCAGGTCACAAGTTTCGATGGTCCTTCACAGATCTCGTTCTTAACAGAGTGCTTCTCATATTCTCTGACTTCTTGTCATCGTCGTGTAAACATCGGATTCGTCGCGTCGCATCAAATCCAACTTGTCGCATTTGTTTGACTTGACTAACGTCTAACTTATTACTACTGGCGGCTATTTTTACTTTTATTTTACATGACCCGTCATCACAACTGTGCGGATCCCAACACTTCTTACATTTCGGTTCATTTTCCTCGCATTCATCGTCAACAGTGTTCCGCGAACATTTAGCGTGTTGTTTCAGCTGATGCTTGAGGATTTCATCTGCTTCATGAATGTCCTAGAATGCTGGTCAAGTCGATTCTCCTTGCATTGTTGGAGGTATCCGAACTAAGATGTTCCCACGTCGATTGAGGAAGAGTATTAGGGAGGGAGTCAAACTAGCACACTGCTTCCTGATGAACTGCATCATTCACCACCTCGCTAGGCCTCTTCATCGGCGATTATGTTTAGTGTCTTCTGCTGGCAGTCGAGTTATCACTAGCCATTGTTGTGATCGGCTTTGTCGAGTAGAATGTCAAAGTGATCATTTGCATTCCACTGTATGCAACGACGTTGACTAAACTGCAACACGCCGAATATTCATTGGTAATCTGTGTTGTTCCAACGGTCGCTTACTGTCTGTTTCTACTATCAATGCCGTCGTCCTGTTCCATTTTTGTCGGTTATCGTTGTCATCTAGTTGCAGATCCCTAGATTCTTGTCTTGTTTTCTTCACATTTCCAGTCTATGATTGGGGGTTATTTATAGTACATTTAGTGTTTCTCCAATTAGAATCGAATGTCGAATGCTTGTGCAATTTCACCAGAGGCGCGCTAAATGCACGATTTGTGTTTCGACATGTCCTTAAAATGGATTGTGAGTTTTTGCAAAGAAATGCTCATGCTGTACTTCATTGTTTTGATTACGATGTGCCTTATGTCACAGCAAACGTCGAAGTCATCCCAATCCTTTTCATTATTGCCGTTTCTATAGTTCCTTAACTTGACGACCATATTTTAGACCTACAGTTTAACATTTTTTCTTAAAAAATATCCCCGCTCTGCTTGTATGATCTCCTACAAATAAACTTTATACTTTTTCTTCCCAAGAGATGGAATTGGAATGTGAATGAGCGATTAGAATGATTTATCAGTATGGGAAGTCCATACACTGCTTCAAATAATTTTTAATACATGTAGACGTAGAATATGATTTTCAAATCCAGGACATTCAGTGTGTTATTGTTCGCTAATTTATTTGATTTTTCAGAGGTTTAGAGGTTTTGTTTCATGGACCAACCTGGTGTTTAGGTTTCCCGACTTTTTTTTTTTTTTTAGCAATGTTGGCTAGTAGTAAGTCGTGCCAACGCATGCAGCTAACTTTTGAGGTGGTTTCCGAACACTAGGACTTCACTTCAACCAAGCTTTAGTTCCTCGGCGTCAGTAGAAGTCTTGAGTTTGCCACGATCGTTACTTGCGAGGCTTTCATCGTTGCGTTTAAACCGTTTGGATCAGCGATGAATGGGTTCGTTCATTTCGTTTGTTGGCGAAACTGTCCCTTAACATGGAGCTAAGGTTTTAAGCAGCCATCGCAACATTCACTCATACAAAGAAAAATGCGCCAATATTACGCTAGTTCTTGGTGAAAAAGGTGGTGATGACATTTGAATGCTAAAGGAATTGTATTAATCATTGCGTGGGAGAATTTGCGATTTTTGAAATTTCAGATGTTCTATAGGGCATTCATACGCGATAAATTCTATGGATGGTGGGAAACACCTGAAACGTTTATGTCTCCAAACCAAATGTTTTTATGCCAGAACAGCCTTTTACACTGAGACCCTTACTACCTTTTGAAACCGTGAACGAAAACCACTGTTACTGGGAGCAACACTGGTTTTCTTTCACGGTTTCAGTTTTCTTGCGTCAGCCTTCTTTCATCCTTTCATTGCTTCCTCTTCTTTTTCTCCTCCGTTCATCCATGATTCATAAACAGTTCCCGTCATTATTTCGTGTGTCTCCATACTTTCACCCATACTATATACTGAGCAACGTTGACGTGGCGGCTAACCTACCATAGACAGCACTTCGTTATCATTCCATTCTTTGTTTCTACTAGTCGCCAAAGATCTTTCTTGCTTTCCACCGGTAGTTTTGCCATTTACCTACACTGCAGACACCTTGAGACGCATTGACACGTCCTCATTCGCTTCGAATTACAGTGAGCAGCTGCTGTTAAGCGTTTATGACTATACTTAGTCCTTGTTTTTGAACACATTGACGACATGTCATTTTTGAAATACGAGAGTACGAATTTGTTCAGGTCATTGTCATGACACTGTAATAGTCGATGCTAACATAGAGTTTGATGAATCATTATGTGCATGAACTGTGAACACAAGCCCCGTGAGCAAATAAGGACACCTTCGCTCGGTTTTTGACGCTGAAACTGGCTACGGATGGGGTTCATCGCACCTGCCATATCTTCAGCGACCTCGGCTGCACAGAATGGGGCATCCACTTCACGATTCTTTCACATATCCTTCATTTCTTATCGAGCGATTACATAATAAGCACGATTATGAAGAAAAAACTTGTGTTAGTTTCCATTGATGTAAAGTATAACCGAACGGAGTGTTAGGAGCAGAAGTGGTTGTTTAAGCATTGTAAGTCGACATTACAGCTTACCAGCCCAAAGCCATGAGAGCTGTGTTCGCTCGTGTTGACACTATAGTTCATAACGAGTCGTAGCCACTTGAATGTGCATGGTGTTTAAGGCCGTTGTTCCACTTCAAATATATCGAGCAACGCTGTGCTGAAGAAGAGTATTTGTCAGCATCATGGCGAGTGTTTCTAAGCGGAAACGAACCACCTAGGAACACATAGTTGCATAGTGAGCGATTTCTGGTTATTCGGTTGGCCGCACCCATTCCTAATGGTCAGTCAGCCAACTGGTCGATGCATGTCGCGCTGACTCACCCGGGTCTTTTGTTCCCGCCTTTGCGTCGTGTTGCCCCCTTACCCTCTCTCTTCCTCGCAGCGACCAACCGAAATTCCCGAATCGTATCCAGAAAACAGTGCACACTAGTGTTCATTTGCTCATGTTTACTCGGCCACACTGTATATTGATAGTTCTTGTCGAGAACATGGGGTGAACAACGTTTGCCATTCAACAACTGGCACTCTTCGTCTGTGTCGTGTCAAGAGCAACGAACAAACTTTTCAAGAGCTATTACCTTGTTACTGTGTGAAATCTAGTAAGCATCGTTTCTGTCTAATGAATATAGGACAGTTATAGTAGTAAGTATGTAACGTTCCTTATCGTGTGGACCGACTCGTTTTTTTTTTGCAATTCCCTCAGCGATCACTCGTTTAGCCGCTGAGGAATGCAATCTGTCAAGGTCACTCTCTCTTGTCGTTTTCAGCGACGTTTTCGTAATTACTAAGGTCAGGAAAGTTATATAGGTATTTGTGAAGTTTGCAGTCGTAAAAACAATCTGTTCGACTATATGATCTGTATGATGTAATACAGTATAGGTTCAGAATAACGGGAGCTGATTAGATATACGGTAAGCACACGAAGTCAGCCCATGTTTTCTTCACAAGCCTTGTCATGTGTCAAATCGCTTCGCATTAAATATTCGCCTACAATAAAGTGATAGGAATTTGCCGTGACTAACCACGTGATTGATGCATATTTTGACGGAATGTCGACGAACAGTCATCATGTCATGTCGGCTGATGGGATGGATGGTGGTGGATTTCAATCTTACTCATAGTCAACGATGATGGAAATAGCCGACCACATTGAGCTCGACCACGCTGCTGCGTTGTTCTAGCTGACGATCGTCCTCAATGCTCTTGCTAGCTGCGTGTGTGTGTGTGTGTTTCGGAGCTCATCTATACGCATAGCAAACACGATTACGATTACTGTTTCGTATTTCTGATAACAACCTCAAAAATAAAACTGCGTTAACGAGTATACCCGAACATATCCGCTCAAAGTTTAGCTACTGTATTGTCCTTACGTTTTTTTTCTTCTTTTCTTCATTATGCTCGTTTTCTTCTTCCACGTATTCCAGCTCTTGGTAATTCGGAATGACATAAATACTATTATTGCAGAAGATCATGGAGGAGTCGGGCATGCGCTTTCTGCAGGTGCAGAGAGCCGCTGTTGCCGACCCAACGCGAGCCTCGGAATGGGCCGGCAAAAAGCTGTGTTGGGTACCCCATGAAAAAGAGGGATTCGTCGCAGGAACCATAAAGTCGCTGTATAATCTCTTTTCTAAACGCGCAAATAGTGTTATGTGGTGCTGAAATTGTCAACTCTGTTTTCAGACAGGAAACAAACGACGAAGTCATCGTTGAAATATGCGACTCCGGCAAGACTGTAACGATTAGCAAAGATGATGTTCAGAAGGCTAACCCTCCAAAATTCGACAAGGTTGTGGCATTATTTTTGTGGGTTTTATCTTAAACTAATGAAATTCTTTAGGTGGAGGATATGTCTGAGTTGACACATTTGAACGAGGCTTCTGTTTTGCACAATCTCAAAGAGCGTTATTTTAGTTCTCTTATTTATGTAAGTCTCAGTTTCTTTTGCTACTTGTTGCTTGCACTTTTATATTTTCATGTGTACTTACCTAACCTCTTTAGACATATTCGGGTCTCTTCTGCGTTGTGGTCAATCCGTATAAACGACTGCCCATCTACTCAGAGAGTTTGATCGAACAATTCAAAGGGAAGAAGAGGCACGAAATGCCGCCTCATATATTCGCCATAGCCGACTCTGCCTATCGTTCTATGTTACAGGGTGAGGAATAGGTTTTCTTTTTGTCACGAAAGTTTTTCTAGGAATAATTCAAATTGTTCTGGTGGGCAGAGAATCTCTTCGGTTATCTACTGTTATTCGTAAGAGGGCACATGTGTAAAAACGCTTTGTTTCAGATCGCGAAGATCAGTCAATTCTTTGCACGTGGGTTTTGTATTTTTACTTTTGTTCAATATTTGTCACTGTAGCTCATACTCATATGTTAAAATACCTTAATTCAGAGGAGAATCTGGTGCTGGTAAGACCGAAAATACGAAGAAAGTTATCCAGTATCTGGCTCATGTAGCCGGTGTAACGAGATCGAAAGGAGGATCGCAGACTTCTATCTCGCCAGCTAAAGTGGGGTTTGGAAGAGAGCTTCAGTCATAATTCTATTTTCATAATGCAAAATTCTTCTTTTTTTAATTTCATTATTTGTTTATAGAGTGACTTATATCGGAATACAACCGTAAGTTTTCTAGGAAAAATGGTGTTTATGTGTAATGTTGTTGTTGTCTTGATTCATCTTACAATCTTACTTTGTGTATGGTGACCAAGGCGATGTCCTTTTATGAAGTCTGGTTTTCTGACCAGTTTGAGACTGAGCTTGTGACCCGAACATTTCTTTTATGAGACTTTTATGATAGAGTTAATGATTTTATTGTTGATTTATAGAACGACATGTATCGGAACTCGATCGTAAGTTTACTCTGAAAGAATGTTTGTGTATATTCTGTTGCTGTCGTTTTTGTTGTCACAATTCACCCATGTCTGTTATCACCAAAGTGATATCCTTCCATGTCTGATATTCTAACCATGCTCTCACGCAAGGCTTGTACTAGAAGTCTTTAGGTGATGAGATGATTCTGACAACTGGACCGTTTTTGTTTGTGTGTCTTATTGTTTATATTATAAGGCTTCAGTTTATTACATTTAGGGTGAATTAGAGCATCAACTGCTCCAGGCGAATCCTATCTTAGAAGCGTTTGGTAACAGCAAGACTGTGAAGAATGACAATTCATCCCGTTTTGTGAGTCAACGCCATTGAAGCTAATGATATTCGCAAAGATAATCATTGTTAATCACTGATGTTTCAGGGTAAATTCATTCGCATCAATTTCGACATGTCCGGTTACATATCAGGTGCAAACATTGAATTCTATTTGCTCGAGAAGTCGAGGACGTTGCGACAAGCTCCAGAGGAGCGAAGCTTCCATATTTTCTATCAGCTCCTTCGCGGTACTGGGTCTTCGGAGAAAGGTATATATCCACGTTCATTCTCAGGATTACGTCTAAAGGTAATGAAGCTGAGCATCACCAAATGCTGGTACGCTAGAAGTTTTGAACCATGGTGTAGATACGCTTGAAGCTCTCTCAAAGTTATTGCTTAAGTGGCGATCTTCCAAACCTCATTCGATAATAAACACCGATGTTTTGACCTCTCAGGGAGCGATAATGCTCAAGTGTGATCGCCATTGTAGGGTATTATTTGTCATCCGGTGTGGTGTTTGAGTGTGGCGACATCGTTTTCGCGCTTAGGAGTGCGCATATATAAACACAAGGCGACATTTCTGTGAGGTGCGAGGGAATAATCGCAGCGAAGAGTCGCAGAGTCTGGCTGTCTCGGAGATAAAGACAGACACCCGAGGTAGAACGAAGGGGGTCGGGTGCAGTGCGGTCTATCAAGATAAGTCCATATCAGGTGTCCGGGGAGAATTGATATGGATGGACGATCGACAGCAGCCGCTGGTACGCTCCAGATGAGCCACGATATGGCCCACTAAAACATGCATTGCGCGGTATGCATGATCGTCATCGGGGTGAATTTTTATTCGTTTGACTCTACACACCGAGACTATATGGAGAAAATGTACGCAACTGAGTTGTTTGTAGTTAGTGGTACGTAGGCGTTCTTTGCGGGAATTGACTACAAGAGTGCGTTGAGTGGAGGGAGAAAGGTTTTTGGCTCCACAAGGGTCTGTGAATGTAGCAGTTCTGAAAATATGTGTTTTTTTGGTAGTTAAGATTATGTTTATGTGATACAGTACTACTAAATGCTATCTTTAAGAACGTATGTTCACATTTCTGATTCCATTCAAAAACTACGTAGGAATTTTTTCTGGATATTATGCTGTGAACCATTAGATATCTATAGTGGATTCAGCCGGTTCATTCTTTTCAGCCACTTATCTTCTGGAAGACATTGATAAGTATCGGTTCCTTGTAAATGGAAACATCACATTGCCAAATGTCGATGATGCCCAAGAATTCCAGAACACGCTCAAATCTATGAGAATCATGGGTTTTGCTGAGGACGAGATTACATGTGAGTTTGAGTTTATCTGAAAAAGCAGAGCAATGAGAGATTTTCTTTTTCTGTTCAGCGGTGCTTCGTGTTGTTTCTGCAACAATTCTTATGGGGAACCTCGAATTCACACAGGAGAAAAAGTCTGACCAAGCCATACTTCCTAATGATAAGGGTTCGTCTATCGGATGTTTGTTTCATTGTAATTCCTCTATTCCTTGTCTGACCAAACAGGTTTTTAGTCATCCAGAAAGTTTGTCATCTACTTGGCTTACCTGTGATTGAGTTGACAAAAGCGTTCTTGAGGCCCCGAATCAAGGTTTAATTTTCAGTACTATCAGGAATTAGTTGTGAGCTTATAACAAAATTTTGTGATTTTCAAGATCATTTGCTTTTTTTAATCGTTCTTGGTTTAAGCTCTATAAGATAGTTCATGAAATTCTTTTCACTATGGTCGCTCCAATAATTGTGCTCAGGTCGGTCGTGAATTTGTGAATAAAGCCCAAAACAAGAAACAAGCCGAGTTCGCAGTTGAAGCCATTGCCAAAGCTTCTTATGAGCGTATGTTCAAGTGGTTGGTGAATCGTATAAACAAGTCCTTGGATAGAACGCGTCGTCAAGGTGCATCATTCATTGGAATTCTCGATATTGCTGGGTATGTGCCACTGTATTTTCTCTTTATTATGATGAACCGTGTCTATTGACTATGACTAGGCTTTTTTTCTGCATCTACGATAGGGGAACAATGAATGTTTTTATGAATCAAATGGTACGGAAATAATGGCAGCCTTCAACTTGAATTCAGCGTAGTTCATCGCATAGTGGATTTTACTGATTGCAATAGAAACTATTAAAGTCTGCACATCGTTGCCTGCAAGATACAAGTTCTAGTGTATTACTATAATGAAACTCTAACTTGCTGGAAGATATGACAAATATTACTTACTTGGATACTTGGATGGCCCGTTTTCACTGATTGTGCGGGCGCCAGCATAATTTCGGTTGTTTCGGAGTTTCATTGGCCTAGCCGTTGTGGATCTTTGGAGTCCCGAGGTCAAGTTGACCAGGGTCTGGCTCGGGTCGTCATCACCCCAGGCCAGGCGTTGGTTTACTCATAGCTAGACTTCCTGATGAAGCACTGGACTTCTTTTCAGCCTGGGAGACCTTGTCGTGGGGATGAATCCCCTTCTGTACATCGCAGCTCGACCCCCAAGAACACCTCGCAGCCACGATGAGGCGGTGAACCGCTAGGAGGATGACATATATTGCTGCTCTTTTTTCCATTCAAGTCTTATATTTGGAAAGTAAAGCAAATAATCAAGCGGAATTTCGTCGACGTTGACAGGGTGGTCTTCGAGAATGTATCACTTGTGCTTTATTTGCCGCTCTTTTGTTGAAAATTTCAGAAAAGTTAGATTTCGTTGTCAGTTTTTTGGGCGTTTTGAGTTTTAATTCCAGACATTTAAATTCGAGAGAAAACTGTAAAAAATTACATATACGAGTAGAGGAAATTCTATAAATTTACTTAGTTCTGATCTCATAAAACACTCTATGGTCGAGAAATTGTCGTAAGTTATCGAAAAAGCAGAGCTTCGCGAAAGGACTAATATCGACCTTTTTTTTATTCTTGACTTGATACTCACTACTTGACCACGTCAGTGAATTTTCTGTTGTCGTATTTTTCAAAATTACTATTCTTTGTACTATTCTTTATGTATTTCTATTGTCAGTTTACTTATTTGTCCTTTTTACAGGTTTGAAATCTTCGAGTTGAATTCATTTGAGCAGCTTTGCATTAATTTCACAAACGAGAAGCTTCAACAACTTTTCAACAACACCATGTTTGTTTTGGAACAGGAAGAATACCAAAGAGAAGGTTCCTTTAGATTTTTATTTTGAATTTAGGGAAAATTACACCATTTATGGTCTTAAAAACTTTATTTTCATATTAGCTTTGCTTGAGAAATTTTCATTTGAACAATTTCTTTGTTCGACGGTAAAGTTTGAAAGTATTGAAAATTATCTTCCTTTCTTTGATTTCCTTGCTTTTTGCTCAGTACATACTCAGAAGGTGTTAGGTAAGTTTATGTGAAATGATATCTATGCTATTACTTGGATAGTCGGATGGCCCGTCTTCACTGATTGTGTGGGTCCCGGCATAGTCTCCACTTTTTCGGGGTGTTGATGGTTTAGCTATTGTGGTTCTCTGGAGTCCCGAGGTCTGCCTAGCCAAACCACAGGCAGTCGCCGCCCTTGTGGACTAGAAGATTTGCCACCATTTGACTAGTTTGATATTTTTGGTGGAAATGCCAGATTCCTTCTCAGCATGGGAGACGTTGACGGGGGGTGAATCTCTCTGGTGTACATCGCAGCCCGACACTCATGAATACCTTCCAGTCACGATGAGGCGGTAAACCGTTGGAGGGATCCATGCCACTCTTATGAGAGCGTACGTGGCTTCGTAGGCAAGTTGAGGTAAGGTAATGTGAAGGAATATTTTGCAGTTAAAGTTGGTGATAGCTATTCGTCATGAATTGTAATGCTAGGAAATGGCGGCTGTGTTATTGTGGTAATAGCTACGTCTATTCTTTAATCTTTATCTATTGGACATGGTCGAAACTTTTGAAAAACTGAACAACCTTTCGAGATCGTAGCAGTTTTCATAGCCAAAAGTGGATTCAGATTTATCTACGTTTGTTATTCAGGAATCGAATGGCAATTCATTGATTTTGGGCTTGACCTTCAGCCGACAATTGACTTAATCGAGAAACCAATGGGTCTGCTAGCTTTGCTTGATGAGCAATGTCTATTCCCAAAGGCAACCGACAAAACGCTTGTGGAGAAGCTTCAAAAGACTCACAGCAACCATCCGAAGTTCATTGTTCCGGATATGCGTGCAAGGAGCGATTTCGCTGTTGTACATTATGCAGGCAAATATCGCCATTACTTTTTAATGTCAATATTTAACTCCGCTTATTGTCAAAAGTATTTTTTTTTCGATATTCAGGTCGCGTTGACTATTCCGCTGACCAGTGGTTGATGAAGAACATGGACCCTCTCAACGAAAATGTCGTTGCCCTCATGCAAAGTTCAACGGACCCGTTTGTGTGCAATATCTGGAAAGATGGTAACTTCCCACATTGTTGAACTTTTAGAGCTTGACGTGCTGTAAGGTTTACCATTGTTTTCAGCTGAATTCGCCGGAATTTGTGCAACTGAAATGAACGATACAGCGTTCGGTGTACGAGCCAAAAAAGGGATGTTCAGGACTGTATCCCAGCTCCACAAAGAACAACTTACACGTTTAATGACTACTTTAAGAAATACTAGCCCTCACTTTGTTAGGTGCATCATACCGAACCACGAGAAGAAGGTATCGATTGTTTTCAGTTTTAGACTGTTTGTAGAATTGAAGAGGTAAATCACTGTCTTTCTTTATGGCCAAACAGGAGCTTGTTATTACAGCATATATTAATGCCCAATAGCTGACGTTCCGGCAGGTCAGGTCGGCCTTTTTCAGAGCCTACAAAGGTTGAATTATCGTGCAGTCTCGGCCAAACACTTTTTTAGCCTTAGTAGACAGAACTTGATACATAAGTTCTGTATTTTGTACAAAGGAAGTAAATGCCTAATAATGTTATATTTAATTCTTCGCCGTGGGCTGCGCTCGTCAATGTTAAGTAGTGAAATAGTGATCGGAATTTAAGCATTCATCATCGCATCTAACAGTGTTCTGAATTAGTTTGCCCGTACAGAAGCCAAAGATTCGCCTTGGGCTAACTATTTGTTCCTTGTACCTTTTTTATCGGTTAACAACCATCCTATGTTACTGGAGCGACATAAAGGGAAAACAAGCGACGAACAGATTCGTTCTGGAAGGTGTTTGTCCTCGAAAACACCTAGTACGCAATCCTTGACAAGTTGGAAGGCGATCGAATACGATCATGCAGAAACTATATGTGCAGGAGAAGAAGCTCTGCATCATTGTTGTCGCTAAACTGTTAAGTAAAAGGAAATTTCGGCTCATGCATCCAAATATGTGCAATAGAGTATTGACAAGGAATAAAGCTGTCGGCGTTGATCAGTCCCTTTGTTATGCGTCATGCATTCGACTTCATTAAGCGTCGTTTGTAGCTGATTGAGTGCATATCTAACCTTAACAGTGACTCGCGCTGTCCAACCAACGTATCGAACCAGTGCTGCTATCCTCCCAGGCAAGTCTGGTACCTGTTGCCAACCCCGGAGGGATAGAGGGTTTGTTGGGTGTGGGGAGTGGGTATCCGTCCCATGTGTATTCCAGGGTGCTTGCAACCAGTGCGCTACATGTGCTACAGAATATCGATATGTTTATGCAATGTGTTTGCTTAGTGTATCGTAGCGAAAATGGATACCAAATTCTATTTTTCGTTAAAGGCTGGCAAAATCAATTCAATGCTCGTACTTGAACAACTTCGTTGCAATGGTGTGCTAGAGGGCATTCGAATTTGTAGACAAGGTTATCCAAACAGAGTTCCATTCCAAGAATTCCGGCACCGGTACGAAATAATTACGCCAAACGTGATTCCTCGTGGATTCATGGATGGTAAAGAAGCAGTAAAGTAAGCCTCTTGTAATTTCAAATGGTGAGTAAATGTTACGTTTCTAGAGTTCGCTTTTTGATTTAGGAAGATGCTCGAGTCTCTGGAGGTTGACACAAATTTATATCGTATCGGGCAGTCAAAGCTGTTCTTCAGGACGGGTGTTCTTGCTCATCTTGAAGAAGAAAGGTAATTTTTGATCTTTTGCGCTTTTTTTTTTATTGTTTATTAGCTTTTACTATTTTTTTAGGGACGTGAAACTAACATATCTCATCATCAAATTCCAAGCTGAATGTCGTGCATCCCTTGCCAGGCTGCTCTACATGAAAAGGGCTAGTTCATTTTTCGGCTGTTTTGTTTCAGTCATAATTGACTTTACTCATTTTTAGATGCAGCAGTCGAATGCTATTCGCGTTCTACAACGTAATGGTTTGGCATGGATGAAGTTGAGGAATTGGCAATGGTGGAGATTATTTACGAAGGTAACTTGAGTGTTAGTGAATTATCTGTAGTCTATTCTGTTGTTCGCTACACTATTTTTTAAATCCTAGGTCAAACCTCTTCTACAAGTCACGAATCAGGAGGCTGCTATATCTGCGAAGGAAGACGAGCTTCGTTCTATAAGAGAGAAATTGGAGAACGTAGAAATAGAATATCGCGACAGTTTAAGCAAGATTGATCAGGTTATTTATGCTTTATTACCTGGATACTTGGACCTCCGTCCTAACTGGTTGTGTGGGTCCCAGCTTATTCTTCATTTTCCGGAGTTTTGCTGGTTTAGCCATTGTAATTTCCTGGAGCCTCCAAATCAGTCTAGAAATCTGCCTTAGGTCTTTACCACCAATAGGTAATCGCCGCCCTTGTGGATCAGAAGGGGATTTGCAACTATACGACTAGTTTGGTAGCAGGATGGTGGTGGATCCTAATATTGGTTTACTCTTAGCTAGGCTTCCTGATGGAAACGCCGAACTCCGTTTCAGCTTGGGAGACCTTGCCAGGGGGATGAATTCCAGCTGGAAAACACCTACCAGCCACGATGTGGCATTAAACCGTTGGGAAGTGTTATGTTTTATCACACTTTTTATAACATTTATTTTGAAGTGCGTCCGTGATATGCAATAGTTCAATTTTTTAGTTTGGCTTTATTAAAACTCGTTCAATCTATGTTGTTATAGGTGACTACGGAAAGAAATATACTGCAAGATCAATTGCAACAGGAGGCTGATAATAACGCTGAACTCGAAGAAGTGAAGAATCGCCTCCAGCTCAAAGTGCGATCTTAAGTCTTTGTTTTTAGAGTTTTATAGATTTATCAATATATCTTTACTGAAGAATCCATTGCATCTGTATGGTTGTTCGGATTGCTGCTGTATGCGTATGCTTGTAGAAGAACGAGCTCGAAGATATGGTCAATGAGATGCGTGACCGTCTTGTTGAAGAAGAACAACGAACAGAAAAAACTGTTCAAGAGAAGAAAAAGCTCGTTGTTAGTCAATAACTATTGGGCAACCAGATTCGTTATATTCTCTTTTCTTCTATAGCATAATACATATATATATATGTGTATATACATATATATATAGCCTGTATAACTATTCAATAACTTTTATCCAGGAAACCGTCCGTGATCTAGAGGAACAACTGGAACAGGAAGAGCAAGCTCGTCAAAAGCTTCAGCTTGATAAGGCCAACGTTGACCAGCGACTCAAGAACGTTGAGACGAAATTGGTTGACATCACCGTGAGTATTTTCAAAGGAATCCAAATTTATTATGTTGCATGTTGTTCTAAAGAGTGGAGTTTTAGGATTCGCATGACAAATTACTTAAAGAAAAACGAATGCTAGAGGATAAAATGAATCAGCTCAATGCGCAGCTCACCGAGGAGGAAGAACGTGTGAAACAAGTTGGAAGACAGCGAACCAAGGTCAATCTTTCAAATGCTTAGTTCATAGCACAGATTTTCAATTTTGTGAATGGATAGATGGCTGTTGTTTTAAAGTTCGAAGGTCACGTGCAAGAGCTTGAGCAAGAGCTTCTACGTGAGCGACAACTTAAGAACGACGTAGAACAACAGAAAAGAAAGCTCATAAGCGAGTTGGAGGATAGCCGCGATTTACTGGAAGAGAAACGCAATAAGTTGGAAGAACTCAGCGGTCAGCTTATGAAGAGAGAAGAAGAGTTATCTCAAGCGCTTACGAGGTAAATGTTTCTTGAACGGTTTTCTTGGCATTCGTCCTATTCCATAGCTCATTTCGAACATTGAATTTGTTCTTTATTATGAAACATTTAGATCTGACGAAGAGTCCGCTACCATAGCCCTTCTCCAAAAACAAATTCGCGACATGCAAGAGACTATCGATGAACTTCGTGAAGACATCGAAACTGAAAGGATGGCCCGCAATAAGGCCGAAATTGCTCGTCGGTAATGTTGAGCATATATTTTCCATTCTTTCTCAGGTTAGGCTTGCATATTTAATTTCCCATCTAGAGAGGCTGTCGCCCAGTTAGAGAAAGTTAAAGGCGATATGCTCGACAAAGTTGACGAGACCAGTGTCCTACAGGATATTATGAGAAGGAAAGAGGATGAGGTTCGCGATCTCAAGGTACTGTTTTTTCAGTTCGTCCTACGCTCATAGCTCTTGCATTTTCATTGGACATGCTATCAACTTTCGAACCGACTGTCATTTAACTTCGGTAGTGAAATAATGAACATGTTTTTAAATTGTTGGACTTACACGAGTTTGATAAGCTTAATTATTTCGGTTAACGTTTCGACGTCTTCGTCTTCATCTGAGTCGATGATCCGTGTCGGTGGTCCACAGTTGTTCGTTATCTCGATAGGGCGTCTTCGTTGCCGTACCGAGACGGGATCTTCCTCAGTGAACACCGCACGAATGAGCCATGCATAACCGGCAGTGTCCTTCTATACAGGGCAGTTCTTGTTGATAAGATTATCCGTTGATCACAGTTTGTTTTTCAACAGATAATCGGCGGACGGATAACGGTAAACGATAGACTTGTCAACAACAACTACCCTGTATAAAAGGACACTGCCTGGTGTGTATGGCTCATTCGTGTGGCGTTCATTGAAGAAGATCCTGTCTCGGTACGACAGCGAAGACGCCACATTGAGATAAGGAACAACTGTGGGTCGCCGACACCTCCACAGTTGTTCGTTATCTCAATGTAGCGTCTTCTTTGGCTCTGATGAACACGACGACGACGGAAGTTCGCCGAAATAAATAACTTTATCAACTTCGTGTAAGTTCAACAATTTAAAAACATGCTATCGTTTTGTTCTTTCCAGAAAGCTCTCGAGTCCACGAGCCATGCTCTCGAGAATAAACTCGAGGAACAAAAACAGAAGTATAGTAATCAGATCGAAGAACTTCATGAGAAGGTGGAGCAACAGAAGAAGCTCAGTTCTCAACTGGAAAAGAATAGGCATCAGTTGGAGAATGAAAGGGTGAATTTTCCGTCTCTTTTTAAAAAAAATCTCCGCCGTTTCTAGCAAATCGATTTGAAGGCATAACTTGCTGAAGTTTGTTACTCTTACAACGTGAAATAAAGTTGTAGTAAATAATGGGATAGTGCTGTGTAATGTTGTTTTAAAACACAACCATAACTGATTCAGGCAGAGTTGTCACAAGAGTTGGCTACTTTGCAAGCTCAGAAATCTGAAGCTGATAAACGCAGAAAGCAGCAGGAATCACAGCTGATGGATCTACAGTCACAACTTTCTGAATGTGATGAACATCGTGTGCAAGCACTGGAGCAACTCGAAAGGGTATTATATACGTTTTCTTAGCTCCCTTTTCTTGCGTCTTTGTCTGGTGATTGTCTGTTTCACAAGGTTTGTATGCTTCTGTTTCTAGGCTCGCGACGAACTTGACCAGCTAAGTCGCACACGGGAGGACGAGGAACAGTTTGTATCGAATCTCAACAGAAAAATTGCAGCACTTGAGAAGCAACTACATGAAGTCACTGATCAAGTTCATGTGCGTGCCATGCTTTTGGAACAGTAATGCTTCATATGATATATAAGATGATGCTTGGTGATTTGCAGGAGGAAACTCGTGCTAAACTGGCGCAAATCAATCGGGTTCGGCAACTAGAGGAAGAAAAAGCTGCAATTATCGAGGAACGTGATGAAATTGACGCAGCTCGTCAACACATGGAGCGTGTAGGTTTTTTTATCTGTTAAAACTTGGAAGCTGATGTGACTTAGTTTTCACTCACACGGTGCGTCCGAGAACGACGACCGCTTTTAAGTTCGAAACAAAATGCTGAGTTCAAAGTTAATTGCACTGAAAAGTATCATTGTCTGCAAATCTGCCCAAGGGATAAAAGCGCGTTTGCTTTATCTTAATAGAATTTTAACTTTTCATTGTCCATCAAACATATTCTCTGCCCTTTTCTTCGTCAAAACCCTTATTTCGAAAATATCAACAGTTAATGAAGTAGTATTTCGTCCGTTAGAAAACGGTGGTATCCCCAAATGCATTGTTGATGTTCATGGTTGCCGCGATTTTGTTTCGGATATTTTAAGGATCATATAACAGTTTCAAATAACCGTTGAATTGCTGAAGTATTCTGGTTGTTAGAAAATTATCAGTAATTTCTGAAAAACCAACTTCGGAAACTAAGTATTAAGATGCAACAACAACGATGCCGAGTTATTCGCAAAACTTGGACTCAGGATCTGATCGAACCTCGATTACCTTTTTCAGGGGCTCACGTATTACACACTGCACCACTGAGGCTTTGCTTTGCATTTCTCTCAGTTAGCTTTCTACCTAACGTTGTCATCAGCCATCACCCATCAGCGGGATTAGCCTGGGGACCACAAATCGGCATTGAGCCCAGTTAATTATAGTAGGCAGCAAATACAGCGTTAATATGAGTGCTAAGACTTGTTGAGGGGTCAGTGAGTTACACTATATAGATCTCTTACTCTTAACAGCACACAACTACTGACTTTTGAGGATACTCATCAGCTGCGCGCACAGCTCGCTGAGGTTCGAAAGAAGGCTGATGAAGGAGTGATTCAGCACGTGGAAGAGTTGAGGAAGAAAGTGGGTTCATGAATGAATTCGTTTCCATATGTTTGTAGACAATTTTTGCGTTCTTATGGGTATCACTAATATGTTTTTTTTTTAAATGTTCAAGGCTTTGCTTCTACAATTTAGGCCCAACGTGACTTAGAGAACTGCCAACACTTGCTTCAAGAAAGCGAGGCAGCAAAAGAGCGACTCGTTCAAGCCAAGAAGAAACTGCAGCAAGAGGTACGCTTGTTGAATAAAGATCGCAGCTATCAAATCTACGTAGAGGAACAGTTTTCCAGTTGGAAGATGCCAACATTGAACTTGAAAATGTTCGCACAGCTTCGAGGGAGATGGAGAAGAGACAAAAGAAATTCGACATGCAGTTGGCCGAGGAGCGAGCAAATGTGCAGAAGGTTGATATAATAATTTTTTATGTAGACATTTTTGCAAAATTTCGTTCTAGTTTAAATTTTCTCCCACTTTTTGTGATTTAAGTAAGATCTTTGACGAACTAGTCGTTATGAAACCTGATTGAGTTTGTATTTATGATGTTTTTACATTACGCCTTGTCTATTTATCTTTGTCGAATATCAAATGTCAGTGCTTATTGGTTTCTTTCAGGTGACTCTTGAACGCGACACTCATGCACAAGAATTACGGGGCCGCGAAACTAGAATACTTTCACTTACAAATGAACTTGAACAGCTCAAGGGAGCGATGGACGAAAGCGAAAGAGTTCGCCGCATGCTCCAGTTAGAGCTAGACGAATCAGTACGTGATCGCAACTGTATACACATAGGTTATGTTTTTGCTTTCCTTACTAATTAGTTGTACAGATCTCTTCCAAAGATGACGTTGGAAAAAATGTGCATGAATTGGAAAAGTCAAAACGTCAGTTGGAACAGACTGTTCAAGAGCAGAAGGTTACGATAGAAGATCTTGAAGATCAACTTGGGCTTTCCGAGGATGCAAGGTAAGGTATTGTTTACTATGCTCCACCCAGAACATTTCTTTGTTTGATATCTTGATCTGTTTAGACTTCGTCTTGAAGTTAACATCCAGGCTCTGCGTGCAGAAAAAGAGCGCAATCTCACTGCAAAAGACCTGGTCAGTGTTTTGCGCTGGTAAAGTTCAATCAACGTTGAACAAGAAAGATTCTATATGTGGTGTTGGTAAGCATAGGTGAAATAAAGTTGAACAGAGAAGAACATTTGCTGCGGAATTTGTGATTTTAAGCTATTATAGTTTCTGTACCTTTGTTTATTTAAGTTCTTTCTTTAAGCGTTATTTGATCGAATATATTCTAGGAAGCTGAAGATAAACGCAGAGGTCTTGTGAAGCACCTTCGCGAGATCGAACAGGAACTCCAGAACGAGAGGCGTAGCAAATCTATTGCAATTAATCAGAAGAAAAAGATGGAAGCTCGTATAGCTGAAATAGAGCAGCAGCTCGATGCTGCGAATCGTCTCAAGGTTACCAATATTGCTGTTTGTGTTTTACAACATTGAATGTTTAATTGTCAAGTTATTTCCATGGTTAGAGCGGTCGTAGGGATTTAATATAAAGTTTTTCCAGGATGATTATAATAAACAGTTGAAGAAGAACCAGCAAATGATGAAGGAGTGTCAGCACGGTAGTGAAGAAGCGCGACAAACGAAGGAAGAATTCTCTTCACAGCTTAGAGAAATCGAGCGGAGGTTGCGGTAGGAGCACTAATATCTCATTGTTTGCTTCTACATTGCGGTCACCTGCTTTTTTGTAGATCAGCTGAGGGGGAGAATCAACGTCTAGCCGAAGCAAATGCAATGTTAATTGCTCAAAAAAGGCAATTAGAGCAGGAGAAGGACGAGTTGGAGGAGTATCGTAGCCGTGTATATTTTGTATCACTTTTCTATGTGGTTCGCATTATTCAGCATTGTGCTTGTATTTGCTAGGGAGGTGCAATATCAACCGAGGATAAACGACGTCTAGAACAAAAGGTGGCCCAGTTAGAAGAGGAGCTCGAGGCGGAACAAAACAGTACCGACATGGCTATAGATAAACATCGTAAAGCACAACAACAGGTATTACACATAGTAGATATATGCGAAAGAAATATTTGAGTACGTTTAATTCTAGTTGGAGCAAATCACCACTGAGTTATCTATGGAAAGGTCAAATATTCAAAAATCGGAGTCCGAACGGCAGTGCCTTGAACGCCAGAATCGCGAGCTAAAGGCAAAGGTTCGTTGTTGGCTAGATGTCGTTGTACATTCTTTTTTCTCCTTATAACTTAGAATACTATAAGGATTTCAGCTGGCTGAGCTTGAAAGTTCGGCGCAGTCACGAGCTCGAGCGCAGGTCGCTGCGCTTGAAGCAAAAATCCAAAATTTAGAAGAACAAAATAGCATCGAAATTCAGGAACGCCAGAATGCAATGCGACAGTTTAGGTAACTGGTTCTTTTATTATTTTGCTCTTTTGTATTTCAGACTTATTTACTTAAATCGTTTCGTGCTTTCTCAGACGAATAGAAAAGCGTCTCCATGACACAATGGTACAGCTTGAGAATGAAAGGCGAAACGTTGAGCAGCAGAGGGAAACGGTGAACTGTTTCATTACTTTATATCACAATACTTCTTGTTTTGTTCTTTGTTTTTCATTATTAGCCTCTGTTTGGTGTTCTATGAGTAAAGTACGAAAGTGACATGGAAAATGAAATGTTGCACGTAATTTCATCATATCTTAGATAGAAACTTGCCATTCGCGTGCAAAACAAATGCGTCGTCAATTGGATGAGCAAGAAGAAGAGATGACACGAGAGCGTGCTAGGTCGAGGAATCTTCAGCGAGAAATTGATGACCTCACTGAAGCTAACCATACGCTCACACGGGAAAATAATAACTTACGGTAGGTAGATTTAGCTGATGCGCTGTAACGATAGCGTTGATTAAACATTCATTCGAATAGTGTATCATTGTTGAGGAGAAGGATCGTTATTTACTTTGCAGTGGTGGTGCGGCGCGAAGAACTCGAGAAGGTGTTCGACTTCGGCCAGCGTATCAACTTCCCGGATCTAGCGACAATTTAGCTAGAAACGATGATGAAAATGGTAGTATAGCTGGAAGTGAATTCGTTTCCTAGGCCGTAGTGCTGAAAGGCTGCGATCGATTGCCATGCGATCTACAGTGACTTCTTGCATGCTTGAACGCTACCGCAACGCTTATAGTTACTGGTTTCGACCATACCGACAAGCTCAAGAAGGCGAGCGTTTAGCGCTAGTCTGTGCAACACGCGTCGCTTCCTATCGTATGCAGGTTTTTATTCTGGATTCAGCTGCCTTCCTTAGTTGTAACTCTCACTTACTAGTTGGGTACTGTAATTTAATCAGCACTCCTTGTATAGCTATCCATTATGCGTGCACGCTAAGGCGAGCGACAAAACGAGCCGCTGAATGATGTTTTGTGTCAGTTGTTGTCCATTAAACGGCTAAATATATTTATTGTCTTGTATCCGAGACAGTATTCTTTTGAAGTCGAGACACTTATAACTAGAAACCGGTATTAAAAGTCTGTCGTATTGTGTCTTTTCTTCAGTTCCCTTCATTGTTTTTCCATCCCATCTGTGCTTTTCCAGTTTGTAAAACCAGTTTTAATAAATTTGTTCGTGAATTTGGTTCGCAAGCGCTGAGGTTTTGTTCGCCCGCCTATTCGCCTGCCTTCTAGAAAGAATGCTGCCCCTTCATTCATAGAAATATTTTTGTATTATCGCATTGTTTCTTGCTTTTCTGAAGTATGTCCTAAGTATAGCAAACGGCCGGTGACTTGTCGAACGTCCGCTTGCTGTCATGCATTCCTTTGCTTTCCAGCGCATCCTCATTCTGCAGCCTCCATCTGATAACAGTGGAGGCACGTTTCATGGCTACGAACTTTTGATTTTGAACTAGAGTTTTGATCAAATTTTATGCTGTTTTGAAAGGACATATGTGTCGTATCACTCGCTAATTGCACATTCCTTTGTTCGGCACGTTGTTAACGGCGATTTACATCCCTGTTCACTTATGAATGTATTGTGCTCGTTCAGCTAGCAAATAATAAATCATTGAAGTGGTCGTTGTGAGTTTACGCAATTAATATAATAAGAGCATGAATGTCGACAAAATTCCCAACACCGACTTCCTGTTAACCTCGGCATTGATCTGATAACTCGTTGTTTTTTTGATGTGCAGATACCAGAGTTAATAAGAGAGTTTATTCACTACAGTATTGGCAGATGACTCGGCAATTTCGCCTTCTTTAGAGCTTGGAAAGGTCAAGTTGGTACTCAATCTACTTAGTCAGACATTTTCATATCTTCGGAAGAGAAAACTTGATACACAGATGTCTATTCACATAGTAAACGGCTTCTCTTAAGCACTCACAGTTATTTTTTAAATGTTCCAGTTACTTAATGGAGGCCAGACGTACAGAGCGTTACATGGGTCAAAAAATTCTTGGATCTGGTCTAAATGTCAACGTGAGGTATGGCGTGGGATAATGCGTGATTACAGGACACTTATCCCTGTTAATATTTGGTGTTTGAATTTATCGAAAATGGTTCAAGAGTCTTTTCCACAGATGTTTTACAGTCCTATGATAGGATAGTGCTTTCTACTTCTAAATTTTTTTCGTTATGTCTTTATATCCTCTGCATCCCCAGTGGGGTATTTTTTTTTAAATTTTCAAAGTAGGTGCTCTTTTATAAGAACGCAAAGCAGCCTACCCGTTTCTCCAATGTATTCATCCAGGCATGTTTTACAAGAGATTGAACGTCGTCCAGCAACTCTTCCAACCACTATATCTACCGTTGGAACAAATTATGAAATTCTCCGTTTCGCGTAGGTGGGCATACAATAGGTTAAGCTCCGAGGTTCTTTCTTCTGCTTTCTTTCTATGCGGCTTGTTTACACTTGTGGCTGTTCGAAACACGTTTCTTACGAGCGCCCTTTTGGTTTGTGAAGGATAAGAGGAAAGATAATGAAGCGGTATGTTCTTCATAATTAACTTTCGGTAGCAGTTCATATTGTAGGCGATTTTTGATAGGTGAATTTGAACGTTCAGAAACGGAAGCCAGTTTTTTCCGATTCTTTCAGGTGAACGTTATGTGCTCCAGCTGTTCATTCAAGAACTCAAATTATTTGTCCATCTCTTCTCGTGTGGAACAGATGACAAAGCAATCATCTATATATGTACAACACATTAGTGGCCTGAGAACGCTTACTGAAGATTTCATCCAAGGCATAAAGGCAATGAGAAAGCTTGGTGTCAGTTGCTGGCCCATTGCCAATCAACCCCTCATTTGTGCGAAATATGTTCCAGATCATCAAGAGATTGAGCAGTATAGGAACTCTTTTAAGAGGGCCATGAGCTGTCGAATGGGGAAGACGTACATGTTTATTGCTCCTTCGCGTTCCACAAAGAGCACGCGGTTGGCTTGAATGAACCAGGCACATTCATTGTATTGAATGATTTTGTTAACGACCTTATGTCTGATCATCAAGAAAACAGTGAATTTCGACACCGTCATGTGCAAACATTATTTCACAAGAAAACAAGACGTCTAAACGATCGTGGATTTGCGACAGCATTTATTATTGAAATACGTTATGAATGATGTATCTGCTTACAATCATGAAAAATACAGTATTTGGACATAGTACTAGTGAAGTGCTCCTTAAAATCAGCATAGAAATAGTAGTTGCTAGCTGCTTGAAAAGGTTCATTTGACTGGCGAGCGCCTTGATGACGAGAATCGAGAAAGTGGTAGAATTTCGTATTCCTAATCTTGTCACCATCTACTGTGTCGTTTTCTTGTTCAGCAATCGCGAGGTTTTTAAACAGCATACATTTACTTCCATAAAAACACAATACAATACAACGCTAGCTGACGTTTCGGCAGTATCGCCTTCTTCAGAGCCGCTTT